>JANRMR010043110.1:1418-14615 GCA_025434825.1 Bergia sp. 'catenularis' | reverse complement strand
ACAAACATACATACATACATACATACATACAAACATACAAACATACATACATACATACATACATACATACATACATAAGAACGTAGAGAACATTTTATCCTTTTATATAATTTTACCATCTTAGCATAATTTTAACTTTTTTACACACATGGACATATACATATTTGATTGTAGATACATGTACATACATACATACAAACATACATACATACATACATACATACATACGTACGTACGTACTTACATAAATAATACAAACACAGTATGTCAAGAGTTCAATCTAAACGGGCTGTAACGGGTACAGAAACAAACATGATTTAGCTCCCTAAAATCATGGTTGATTTGTATTAAAGTTATGGTTGGTACTACTTTTACGATTGATTTGTATTATACATTTGTGGTCATTTTTAAGTATTACATTTACAGTTAAAATATAATACATTTATGGTCGGTGCATTATGTTTATGGTGACACATTCGACAAACTTCGCTGAACATGCAAATAAATGCCAATTTGCCATAGACGCATTATACATTGTGATGTTGTTATACGTCCATAATGAAAAATAAAAATTGATTGGTTTGGTAAAATGATGTCTCAGATTTTATACTGGAAACAACGCAACTGATAGTTTATTGGGTACATTCAAAAGCTCTAATACTTCTGCCTGGTCACTACCCTCAAACATAACAATTTTTACCCAACGAACTCTAATCCTAACCCTAATATTTTGTTGTCACCCAACCCAAAGTAGATTAATTTTTTTTGTTACCCGACTAGCTTCTCTTCGGCGCCAACCCCAGTGTCAAAATTAAACAAAATCAAACAGGTCTCATGTAATGATCGAGTTCGCGAGTTCTTCTCAGTCTGAGTTTGTGCTGGTCTCATTTCATTACCCGTTAGAATTCACTGCTCGTCAGCATTAGGTACGGGACACAAGAAAAGTTTGACGGACTTATTGAAAAATGTTCAAATGCATTTTTCAACAACTAGAATTGGATGTAGGTATGTAGCTTTTCCTTTTCCTTTTAAAGCGGTTTAATTTTCGCTAATTATGTCAGGCTATTTTCTATGGCAATTAGAAGTTAGCAGTAAACAAAACTTGTAAGTCAAACACTCGTGTATCTGAGCAAAAACCCGACAATCTTTTATTTCGAATAAATGAAAAAAAGTTACAGTTAGTGCAGAATATTAAGGCCTCAATTTGACTAAGAAGTAAGTCAGTTCAGTCTCTTACACATCTTTGAATGTATGCCAAAACCCTACATACACCTATATACTCACCAAAGACTTTCCAGTCAAACCTCCTGCTAGCTTATGTGCATTTAACCCTAAAATTCGGCGTCTAAGTAAGGAAAGATTCAAATTTGTACAACATCTTGACAACCTTATTCTAGAGCGTCAAACTACGATAGGATTATACAGCTTGATGCAAGCACATTTAGCAGGTGACAAGACTTCAAACAGTGTACCACCTGTTTTTCGGGCCCGTCAGAAACCATCTAAAATTTAAAGCCGGTTAAAGTCCTTGTTTTAAAAGACCCGAAAAACTCAATTACAGACTACAAGTCATATTAATGTTTTTATTTGCTCTGTTTGTGTGAAAGTGACATTTACATAGCTTAGTAAAAAAATGTAAAAACAAGTTGACTCAGCTGAATGCGAAAAGAAACTAGATTGAAACCGAACCGAGACGGTCAGGAAAGGCATGATGAATAAATTATAAACGGTTTGGGTTATATCGTTTGTTTTTGTGAAATAGTGTTGCTCGATAACGTTCTGTAAGGTGTTAAAATGAAATTATGCACAGTAAACCTGCACCGACCTGGCTTTATATATGAGTCTACGGTGCCTTGTAATAGGCAAGTAGGCTCTATGCTATCGAGCGCGGGAGTCCGTCCGTGAACGTGAACAGGTTGAACAATTGCTTGAACATCACTGAATTCGAACAAATTGAACATCGTCTCCAGGCCTCGATCATGCCCGACCAAGAGGGCCAAGATTCTAGGCCCCAGGGTCTTCTCGGTAAAACCCTCGCAACAGGTTGCGTTCGTACTTCGTTTTTGCGAAGGTTTGAATTTTGATTTCGATTTTCTTCGTTTTTTGGTTAGTATCGGTTGCTATTCAGTGGAAATTTCGTTTACAGTTTATCACAGCTTTCAATGGCGTTTGTGTGGGAAGGAATGCTGTGTTTTGGCAGTTTTTTCGAGTTTTTTAAAATTAAAATTAGGTCACAGTTCAGTCTACGAAGCATGTGGCCATGGCACTACTGTTTGAATGAGTCGCACCGCCGCTACTTTCTACCACTCTCAGTACATTTGAATTTGCCAAATAAACAATGCTTACACTTCAGCACTGTGTGTACATTTCTAAAGTTGTTAGTTATGAAATTAGTTAATGGTCATGTAGCTGACTGTCACGTAACTCTAATTTCAAGTTAACAGTGTTTTTGGCGTGTAAAGATACACCTGTGAAACAACAAAAAAAAATCAACTAAATCAACGCCAATTCATTTTATGACCATTGTCTTTTTTCTTTTACCAAGATAGCGATACAGTACAAGTACTGTTACACAAACTTGTATATTGTCTACAGCCACTAGTCGTTAGAATAAAACTGCTGTGTCATGGTTATTATTTCAGACCTTCGGCATTATTGTGTTTAGTGTAGAGCAGTTTTCATGAGTATCAGTGGTACTGTATTTAGGTTTTATGTTTACTGACCTCTGTTACTGGATAACAATTCTCTTAATATAAATCTGATTCCAAAGTAAATACAATAACGCATTTACTTTAGTTTTAGTTTGGCTTGTGACTGGCTGATAGGGAAGCTGTTCTGCATAAATTTTAGTCGATTCTGATTAACTAGCCACCATACAGCGTCTAAAACCCCACACAAATACACTTGCGCGTTTATACATAAGCCTCCGCCCATCACTCTAGTAATGCATAAAAAATCGTCGGAAGGTGTCCATTTAACAGACATAATAATAATAATAATATAATAATAATAATAATAATAATAATAATAATAAACATCTTTATTGATAAAATTCATCAAACGTAAATTTTTACATAAGTATTAACAAGTATATAAATAATCTGTAATATTTATGTAAATGCAAGTACAAATATAAATAAGTAAAAAGAGTAAAATTGTTTAAAAATTACTTAAACAGGCATCTATTTATGAAACACTGTTTAAACTGCTCCGTTTTGACACACGGTAATATAAAATTATATGTGTACGGTTTCTTAGAGGTCTAGTTCTTTTTTCAGGCAGCAGGTCCTTTAAGATGTGTTGTTCGTCCGAGCTTATTTGTTTAAACAGCTTATTATCGTGTTGACTTATAAATTCTGATATAGTTATTTTTCTCTTTGTGTATCCGAATCTAGCAACTCTTTTGAAAAACCTATCAATTCTTTCACGATATTTGCGATGAAATGCGGCCCCCCAGACCTGTATCCCATACGTAAATATTGAAAATTGAAAGAATCAACGAGTCAAATAGCTTTGATAGTTGTTCAGGGGGGTATCTGTAGGCTTTACAGTTCCTAATGATGTATAATCGACTTGAAGCTTTAGATAACATGTTATCAATGTGTATGTTCCATGAAGTAGGAGCAAGAAATGATTTTACCCACCTTTTCTAAAATAAAGAACCGAATCTATTTCTCTGTTTTTACTTGTTATAGGTTTAGGATTTCATATGCTTTTATTATTTAGGTACCTTATTACAGGAAATTTTCGCAAGTATTAGTTTTTGTGATTTGCAGAAAAAAGTGTATAATTCCCTTAAAATTTTCTGTTAAATTGCTTCAAATATATATTCCCCAGTATTAAATTTCGCGATTGTTTTTAATCGCGAAAATCAATACTCGCGCGAAAATTTTATGTATAAAGTAATCAAAACCAATCAAATCAAGTTTGTGCTACATCCAAACTTTGAACTAAAATTTGAAAAAATAAAAAAAAATTGATGACTCATAACTGATTGACTCATGACTCATTGATTCACTCGACCCATAAAACAACGGTCCACGTGGTCCTCGTTCAAAACTGTGCGATTACAAACTCATAACAGCGCAATGACAGACTCAAAACAGTGCAATTAATTCTGTAATCACTGCTGTTGGGAACCAATCAGATTGCAGGAATAACCAGTAATTTCAAAATGGATATAATTAATCCAGAAAATGATTTAAAATTATAAAAACTGCAAAAGATATTATTCTTTTAAAAAAATTATACAACAGATTATTGAGGTTGCGAAGACTTTGAAACTTTAGTTACGTAGTGTTTAACGAGAGCGGGCAAAAGGCATGTTAGCCTCTTCCAGGCCCCGTGTCGGGGTGGGGAAAAATGAAATAACGAGGACTGTAGACATTGTTAATAAAAAGGTGTTTCTTTATACCAGTATTCTGCTATAATGCTCTCATTGGTCAATTCGTTTACACGTGACATTATCTTTAGTTTAACGTGACTGAACCAAGGATTGAACCACGACGGCGGTTGCTTTTCAGTGCTTCATAGACAGAAAGAGGGATGTCTCCTTGGTGTTTTGAAATACCTTTTCCAGAGATATCTTGTTTACAGAAAAAACAGAAACTTTGCTCCCTCCTCTTCCTCTTCCCTCCCTCATTCGCCCCAATTTTTCCCCGAGCGCCTCAGTGAAAGAGGCTAAAGGCACCTGTGCATGTACACAGTCAGCTAAACTTCAACCTATTTCTTTTTTCTTGTAAATTGTAATGCTAATGATAAATTAGTAACTGTCTGGAAAATCATCCAAAGCAAGCCCTATAGTTCTTGAAAAGGACGATGTTACTTACTCTGGGAGTTCACTAGCAAATTTACCTAATAAGTTTTTCCTGTCAGTTGGCGACAGTTTCCCTCGTTTGAGCACACATGAGCTACCAGCCTAACTCTCTGCACCTAAACCAATACCTGTTTTTGAGGCTTGTCAAGTTTGCAAGCCCTGATAATATACCAACTCGTGACGACGTCTTCTAAAATTTTTCGCTTTTCTTCTAACTAAGTAATAATTTCAACCGATCTCTTTCTACTGGGATTGCGCCATCAGTCTAGAAAGACCTTTCAGTTGTGAATCTGAATTTAGACCTATTTCCTTAACACTATGTCTGGCTAAGGTGCTGGAGGAATTTGCGGCCGAATGGTTGATAAGTGGCATCAAAGACAAGACAGGACCGGCGGAGCAGGGGAGTACTCCGTCGGTGGGCCCGGGTGGGCCCAGGTCCATCCAGCCCTCTCAGAATGGCGGAATGGCATTCTCGTCAACAAAATTATTCAAACTTTACGAGGGAGCGTGCCCCAAACCCACTAAGAAAGCTCGCGCCTTCGGTGCTCGCAAACTCACTATTCTGTGGGCACCTCCAATATCAGCTTTGCTCCGCCGGCCCTGCAAGATGGACCCCAATTAGTTCGGTTGCTTGAAAGGCACTTCAACAAGCTTCTGCCTTTTAGACGTATTCCACAACAGGTTTTCAAAGTTAGACAGCCCTGACCAGTATGTCAGAATATGATACCTGGACTCGCGATATACTCATTCAAAAACTCAAAGATATTGTTGTCCGACCATCTTTAACTTCCCTTGGATCATCAACTTTTTATCAGAGCATGTGCAGCGAGTTAAGTTTGGCGTCACAATCCCCGACTGGGCACGCTCCCACGCTGGCATACTTCAAGGTACGAAACAAGGACTTCTACTCTTTTTAAAAATGGTGAACGACTTGGGAAACTCGGCATCTCTTCACTTTGACCACTGTACCTTTTTGGATGACCTTACTACCTCTGAAACTGTCCCTAGGCTCAATAGCTGAATAATGCAGCGAGACATCCACAACCCAGAAAACCGTTGGAATCAAATTATATGAAGTAAAACCCGAAGGAATGCAGGAAAATGTGTGTTTGCTTCTTAAAAAAACTAAGCCCACCATTCAACTGTGAAAATACAGAGAAACCTGATTGAAAAAGTCAACTCTCACAAAGTATTCAAGGCAACATTAAATGGACTAACCATATCGACGTGATCACAAAGAAAGGTTCCAAGCGACGTACTACATATCCTCCAAGTCCTGCGTAATAGCAGAATTCCCGCCAAGTATCTCCTTATGTACCTCTCCCTAATCCGACCGTTTTGGAATATTGCCGTCCAGTCTGGCAACCAAAAGTCTAAAGCGAATTGTAGTATTCAGTACCGATAGGAAATAATGAATCATTAAACATTTTAACAATACATTTTTGAATATACACTTCTGTGTATATGTAATTATGAATATTTAAAATAGAAATATTAAATAGAAATGCAAGTTAAAAGGATATACGATGTAGAACATTCCCATTCAACTTGAAGATGGTGCTGGTTGACGTACTATATAGTGGCACCAAACAGTTTGCTTTATATATTTTACTTGAGTTTTTATATAGTATTAGTGATTGGTTAATATTCCTTGGCAATTTCATCATCGTCAAGGCGCATATCGTGGCAGAATGCAATTTCAATAGCTCTTTCCCCGACTTAGCAAAAATTGAACTAAATTTGAGTGTGGTGCGTCTGATCTAGTTTTAATATTGTGACATACTCAATAAATACATAAAAACGTACTCTTGTCACCATAACGAGGTGGTTTCATATTTTTTAAATTCACGACGAAGGGCAGATTTTGTGTCTTTGCCAAAACATAGATAAACTGACATACATATTTATTCAAGACGCAAAACATACCTCAGTTGAAATACGTAAAACCGTAAAACAAAGACAAAACCGCCTTCCGAAGGAAAGTAAGCTCGGAGGTTAGTCCTGTATGGAACTTCTCAAAAAATGTTTAAAATGATTTTAAGTTTTCTAGTGATTATTAAAAAACGTATGTTGTTTACTTCTTCAAGCTACTTTAATAGGCGTATGTAGGTTTATCGGTTGTTCTGAAAGTTTGAAAAACATAAAGAATGAAACACCAATTAAGCAGCATGAACATATTATATTTTCTTGATTCAAGTTACATATAAATTTATCTAATTTTCAGTAGGGAGTATTTCAGAAAAATTACTGGAGAAACGCCAGTTACAGAGGCGTAAAATTCCGCCCGAGATCGCTGAAAACGCACAAGATGTGTTAGCGGCACACAAAGACTTTGTAATACTAATCATATATGGTTATTTGATTAGCATTTTACATTTTAAAACACCGATTGTTCACGTTCGCCAAAACAATTTTATCATGACTCTCGTCATACCTGTTATTCGGTTTTATCAGCAGAATTAAAGAAAAATAAGACGATAAAATGCTGCGACAATTTTTTAACTACGAGTCACGGCAAAGAATGACTCTCTCGAGGTTGTTTTCAATCCTGAAAGAACTCAGTCGAACTGAACTTTTGCTGACTGCTCGAATGACGATTGGGAAAGGTCACAATATGAAGTTTTCTTTGGTGCAAAAGTTTTGTCTTTCTGGACAAACTTAACTCTTCAAACCTTTTTTACAAATCGTTATGACCGGAAAGAGTTGGCTTGCCAAACGCAACAGTGTACGCTATCTTCTGCTTCTATTTTTTCACTCCGGTAGTACTTGACAGTAGACTGCGAATCGCCCCAGAATCTGTCTAGTATAATTCTAAAACGAAACGAGAGTCAAGTATGAGTTTCTTGTCCCCAAATTAGGCCCTGTTATACGAGGCAATTTTCCTCACGCGTGTCACACTCCTTTCAGTGCAACTTACTGAGCAACGAAAAATTGTAAAGCAAGTTGCAGAAAGAGTTAAGCAATCTTCTACTTTTCGCAGCATTACGCAGCGTGTAACATGTCTACAGCAGCTCGCATAGTTCTATTATTGTGAACGTTGCACAACAAGTTGGAAGACTGAAAAATTTGCCTCATGTAACATGGCCCGTAACATTAACCGCAAAATTTGGAGGTCAGTTTGGATATTAATTTATTATCACCTGTATGAATAGAAAGAGGGGAGTTAAGGATATTTTAGTGACTCTTAGTTAGGCATTTTTGTGCCTTGTGGTTCGTGATTTTAATGAAATATCGCGCTGTAAAAGTACGATTTTTAGCGCAAATATCTTACCGTATAACATCCTCTCACACGCTACAACCTCCAACAAAGTTTTACTACAAAGTTGTGAGTTATCACTTATTGAGCAACATTCAAAAAGTTGTAACACGCTGCGGTAACGAAATAACGCTATGATGACGTGATATGTGACAAGACCCTACCCCACCCCCACAAAGCACAAAGGATTGGATGAAAACTGCACGTGCGTGACTCTGGAATTCATTTGTAAATCATTAATCATATGTAAATGCCTTGAGCAAAGACGCCTTTCTGAACTGTAATGAATCGACATCAGGTTCGAATAGTATCACCGAATGACTCCGGAAAGTATGCTAAAATTTCAAAAGATCACAGCAATTAATGCGAGAGCTAAGCATATTTGATATATTTTAAACTTATTTGTTTAACTGCTATTCTTGTAAATCTTAGTGTAAACGGGAGTTGAGCCGACAGAAGTCAGAAGTGAAGAACTTCTTTCAAGAACAAATTTGTGTTACTGTACTGGTGAATAGTATCCGGTAAAATGCCTTAACACAGAACTGTTTTGAAATTGCCAGTTCAGTCCCGTTATGTAGAAAATTCTACTTTTCTCCATCGCGATTTGCCCTTTGGCTATTAAACACATTCTACTGACAATTGCATGCTATTAAAATAATTATTTACATACCGATCGTCCTTATCTATTAATATCACTCAAACAATGCAAATTCCAGTTTCAGTTCAAAGGAATGATAAACAACCAGATAAAATGGTATACGGTGTCATATCATGAAGCAAGAGGCCAAATAGTTTGCCACGTAGATATACTGTTATCTGCACGGACAACTGAGTGATGAATGGAAGCTGACAAGGAAACAAATACCCCCTTGTAGAACGGTCGAGAATGATAACATACTCTAGTTCAGCGCCTGTTTACAACCGAAGTTTTGACAGTGAAACAGAAACTGTGGGTTCTGAAGCAGTCAACAATAACAGAATTGCTATCAATGTGGCTGGACTGCATTTCGAGACTTATGAAAGTACACTGTCTAGATTTCCTGACACACTGCTTGGCTGTCCACAGAAAAGAGCAAAATACTACAACCCAACAAAAGATGAGTACCACTTTCCATTTAGTAATCGCATTGCCTTTGACTTTATTTTGTTTTTCTACCAATCTGGAGGGAAGTTGGTCTTTCCTGTTGACTTATCAGAAGATACGTTTCTCCAAGAGGTGAAGTTTTTTGAGCTAGAGCAAACAGCTGAGGCCAAGTGCCAAACAGACGAAAGCGCTCTCGCCTCCGATGTGCCTCTTCTTCACGTGGGCGGACACAAGAAAACCGCATACTGCAACACGTCTGCAACAACTCGGCAAAAAATATGGGCTTCACTCACCACCTGGGTTACCGTTTCTGCGAAACTTATGGGCTGGTTGTGTATTTCCATCATTGTTGTTTATGTGGCTATATTCTGTGTGAAGACTTTGCCGGAGTTTCATCTAAACTCTCCCTCAAGCACATGTGTAAATGAGCAGCCAGCTGAAGTGGTTAACATGACGTATAGTCATACTAACTCATTTACTTCCAATTCCACTACGACCACAAATAACCGCAAAGATTCGGGATTCGATATCAGGTTATTCTGGTCTGTTTGTGAAAAACTTTGTATTTCCTGGTTTCTTATTGAGTTTATTTTGCGAATTGCTTCTTCGCCAAACAAAAAGACCTACTTTACGTCGGCAGCTATTACAGATTTCATGTCGTTCTTCCCCTATTTTGTGCTCGTCATCCTGCAATGTCACGCAAGTCCTAAAGGCAATACAATGTTGGAGGTTCTCGAAAGGCTGCTGCAGTTTTTGACGGTTGTTTGCATACTTAAGCTAGCTCGATATTCCTTTGGTCTCCGACTAGTGTGGTTGACATTGCGGTCAAGTTTTAACGAGCTACTTTTGCTAGTTTAC
Source organism: Bergia sp. 'catenularis' (assembly GCA_025434825.1). Taxonomy (NCBI): domain Eukaryota; kingdom Metazoa; phylum Cnidaria; class Anthozoa; order Zoantharia; family Parazoanthidae; genus Bergia; species Bergia sp. 'catenularis'. The sequence continues at coordinate 4,601 of JANRMR010043110.1, read as the reverse complement.
TGTGTCCTTTTAAGTGTGATTTTGTTTTCAAGCCTTTTATTTTTCGTGGAGGATAACAAAGACTTCCAGAGCATCCCAGGGTGCTTTTGGTACACAGTTATCACCATGACAACTGTTGGATACGGAGACGTAGTTCCTGTCACAGTTGGCGGGAAAACTGTTGGTGCGTTTTGCGGGCTTTTTGGTGTCACATACCTCATGGCCCTGCCCACGACTGTCATTGTATCAAACTTCAGCCGCTTTTACCAGAAGAACAAAATGGTAAAGGCTGGAAAAACTTTGACGAAACAAACTGAAGTCAGTGGAGAACCTGGGCAACGTTCCTTGATGCGCAGAGAATCGCTACACAGATGGGTTTCGACTTTCCAGACCGTGAAAAGAAAAAGACGTTACCGCGGAGTAACGTCAACTGCGAGCCATACCAGTAGTAGCATATCCAGCGCTAAAGAAGAAATAGTAGTTTAGTTATATATTCTGCTTTGCAAATCAGAAGTGATTAGTGTTCTTTACATTGTACGCTGATTGGCAGACTAATATGTTTTACCCAAAAGTTAAGTTTTTGCTGAAGTGATCAGCTCAGGGGATCAGCTAAATAAGACATTCGTCTACAGCAGTACGTTGAGCATTTTTTATACTGAACATCAGCGCAGTTCGAAGCGAAACATTTAGAGCCGAAAATGACAATAGAGGGCTGAAAATGGCAATAGTTACTGAATAACCCCCCTCTACGATTCTTGTATCGAGCTATACAGGCCCGAGGCTGAAAAAGTGTCCGAAAAGTGAACAACAATAATTTTCTCAACTGGAAAGGCAAAGCGCCCGCGATTAACGCGATGAAACAAAAAGGCAAAATTTGTCGAGTTCTTTGTGTTTTGTGGTATTGAATTATTAACTAGCTTCGTCTTCTTTTCCCTTGTCGCTGTCAAAAACAACCAAAAATAAAACAATTTTAATTGCTTGCCAGCGGTTGCAGATATTGGCCCTGCTGTATCGAAAAATATTGGCCCTGCCAGCATGCATCACGTGATCAATTCCGACCAATAGCATCGCGCGTTTTCACAATGAAAATTATTGTTGAATTATAAACTGTGATAGTAAATAGTCCGGAAGTTGTAGAGCACGAGAGAAGTACGAGGGTAACACGAGCTCGAGATGAAACATTAACCGTTTTATAAGTTTTTTAAAACGGAAATTGAAAGTGTCTTTATTTTCTGATATAACACTACGATTAGCTTATCAGGGCGGGCGTTTTATACGTCCTATTTTATACGAGATAACAAAAAGTACTAGATGCAAAACTATAAACATTTTAACACACCAACTTTCTACAACGCCTTTGAACGAATTTTATATGACACATCAGCCCGCGTATCAGCCAATCAGATAGTGGCCTTCGGCAAGCAGTAACCTGGGACCAAGTGACTTTGGGATAACAAAACAGAAACCGTTTGTACTGGCCGCTTAGCACTTTTTTCAGCGGAGAATAAAGTGCAAAGCGGATTTAAACGTTTGGTTCCTGTGTTTTACTACATTTTTATCTCTTAGTCTAGGTTCTTTATTTTTTTCAAAATATTTTAATAGTGAGCAGCAAAAACTTAGAAGTGAAGTTATATGAAAAAATTGCAGTTAAAGTGGATATCAGTCACTGTGCAGACAATAAAAGGAGAACACTACAGTGGATCCCAAGTGTTCATGTTCTTGTCACTTGACTCGACTAGTTTCTACTATTTTCAAGTGGCTTGTGCTCCTTCCATCTTATAAACTTTGCTATATTCTTTGTTGTAAACAGTGTGACAAGAGCGCAATAAATTATTGTTGTTGTTGTTGGTTGTTGTTGTCTTGCACAATTTCACGTTGCACAACCAAAGCAAGCAACCAGTATTGCGATTACTAATGTTCTTACCAGTCTGCATTGAGTTGACGCACGGCACAACTCGACAATTGAAAGTAGATGTCGCATTCTTATTTCTAGGACCTGGACTATTTGAAAGTTATTCGATCGTTAATTCCGGACAAATTGTACAGTTTTATTTTCGCACACCATTTTTGTCCGCAATGAAAATCGTTCGAATTTTTTGTAAAGTATGCTACATATACTATTATTAGTTATACAGAATCAGTTTGAGAATTTACGATAACTCCTTTGTGGAATCATTTTGTAACAACCGATTTCAATTTTAGTCTTGCTCGATGGCATTTAAAAACGTTTGTGTTTCACTGCAGTAATTTGCATTAAACTAGTCGCAGCTCTTAAAAAACGTGTTTTGGTCTTTTGGTCTGATAAGGTCCTCAATTTTGGTAATACTACTTTCAATTCAGGTTTTGTGTTTTTAACATTTTTCGCGTGTTATTACGAGTTATTTCATAATAATTGTTGTTGTTAGCAATATCTTTCTTTATAAATGAGCAAGCGGGCCAAAATTAATTATGCAAACATCTCTAAGACGTTACTGTGTTTAATTAAGAGTGTTTGTAATTTTCACCGTTTGACATCAACTCTGTTTATATTGTACATTCCCCCGTGAGGTTTACGGTAATGATCGAAAAACGTTTTCCATTTTTTTTAGCTTTTATCCAGTTATTGAATCCATATGAATTTTAACCCTGGAAGGCTTGGGGGCGTCATTTTGACCCCTTCAACCCTTCTTGTTTTTAAAAATGGGAAAAACGTTCATTTTGCGTTAAGAAAAAAGCATTTTAGACACTGACGGGAAACAAGTTTTTATGTAGCTTATTTTTATTTATGATAACCACAATGCATGCATGGCTAATTCACTTTAGTTGACATGGTTGCTGGTACAAAATACTGTAAAAAGCGACTTTTAGAAAGATGCAGTCATTTCCTTGGATATGAAAACCATGACAGCCAATTAGGGAATTTTTAATTAAATTTGAAAGTTCAAAGACTGCTGAACATTAATGCCAAACTTCAGGACAAACAGACGCCGTATAAGGAGTGGAGGGGGAGTTGGGTCGCTTGGAGTTGGGTCGCTTGGAGTTGGGTCGCTTGTAATTGGGTCGCTTGGAGTTGGGTCGCTTGAAGTTAGGTCGCTTGGAGTTGGGTCGCTTGGAGTTAGGTCGCTTGGAGTTGGGTCGCTTGGAGTTGGGTCGCTTGGAGTTGGGTCGCTTGGAGTTGGGTCGCTTGGACCAAAGCTTTTAAGGCTTAAAGATCTGCTGATTCTT
>JANRMR010042777.1:0-14623 GCA_025434825.1 Bergia sp. 'catenularis' | reverse complement strand
TCCCCCCCCCCTCCCCCCCTTCCGGACTAATCGCTTAGAAAATCCAAATAAGTTTTAAAATCATAAAAAAACCCAGCTTTCTAGGACAAAGGGAGACGAAGGAGCTTCTATATGTAAAACTACGCGTGTCTGTTAATCGATTTAGGCTGGAAATAACACTTAAAATCGCGCAGATAATAGAAAAATGGTTTAAATATCACGTGAGAGCAGAGGCGAAACATTCTGAAGTGCAAACTTTTAACTTCAATTTTCGACTTGAAGGAGTGTCCTGACCGCTTTAAAAAACCGCATCGAATTTGGCCAAAGCAAAGCAGAGATGTGTTGGTTTGAAGTTAGGTGTTTTGTCATAAAATAAGGGAACTTTAGCTAAGACTGTGTAGGTACCTTCTTCAAAATCCAGACAGATATATAAGCCATAAAAATGCTGTACACTAGCCACTAATTAAAATTCCTTCAGACGTAACTAGGGTTTTCCTGCTTCTCACTAATGCAAGGTATAAGCCGGCCAAGGGACCAAAGATACGCGTACTTCTGAATGTGATAATGTACCGCAAAATTCTGAATATAAAACTTTATTTTTTCAACGACTCTTTTTAGATGGCATTTTGCGTCTGAATGTTTTCAAGATGAAAGCTGAGGAGAATAAGTGTGTTTTAACTTAAAATTCTTGTTTCGTATCGGCCAATGACTACAAACTCAGCTTTTCTACAATGTTTGGCTCCGACTTATTGTTTAATACCAACGAAGACATGTTGATATCTGATATTGCGTATTGTTAAAATTTCGAACATCTACTCGTTCTCGCTGGTATTTATACATATTCAACACCAAGTCCAGGCTAACACTGCAAATTGAGTTTGTAATTATTGACCTCAGCGGCAACTGCGAATACGAAACTGGACTACTGTCAAATCACAGAAGGCCTACGGGACTATTTTGCAAGATTTTGTGGCGGACCTTTTTATCGGAAGAGTATGTAAAGCACGAAAGTTCTGGGGGTTATTTGAGGGGAATGGCTTATTTCCGGAATGAGGGGACTTATTATCGGAAAGACACGAGCGTCTGAAATTCGGGACTAATTTTCGAATAAGAAAACGTTTTGGTAGGAAAGCTTATTTTCGGAATTTACGGTATCTATCAGACAAAGCAGATGCGCACAAAAGTCAAGTTTTTGTCTGCTACCCTGCGAAGGCAAAACTACTGATATGCTCGAACCGATGTAATTGCTCTTTTTAAAAAGGTTACAGTGATTACTACTACGATAGTAAAAGAAGCCCCTAACAACAATTCAGAAAAGTATTTACAAGAGATCATTTAAAATCCCGAAAAAAAGAAACAAAATTAATACATCAATAACAAGGATAAATACGTTCTCTATTTACCATGTTTACACTATACAAAACAAATTTTTGTATCGAAACAAAAAGCTGGCCGTTATATTGTAAACGAAGGCGAAAAAGTTGAATAACGCATGATTAAGAACTACTGACAATTTTTTTACATGCTGAAATAAAGAATCTTGATATCCATTGTATGGTCCACTACAGTGTTACTCGAAAGTGTATAACAGCGGTCATCCAGCCAAGGGGTGTGTATTCCCTTACACGAGCTACATAGGTATGTGCGGCGCCAAACTAAACGGTTTCGTTTTCGAGTCATTTTGGCCTGAAGTTAGGTATAGATTTTGACATTTTGGTCTGAAATTGGCATTTTGGTCCGAAATTGAGTACATATTTTGGCATTTTGGTCTGAAATTGACATCATTAGTTTGGTCTGAAACTTTGACATTGAGTATAGACATTGACATTTGGTCTGAAATTGGGTCTAGATTTTGATATTTTGGTCTGAAATCGGGTATCGTTTTTGGACGAAGCTGAGGGAATGTTCCGTATGGTGTATAGAAGACCATTTGCTGTCCTGAAAAGGCCATCAGCTGTGCGTCCGATCTAAATTTGGGTAGGGAAGCAGAGGGGAAAAATTATCTCCAACAAACAAGACTACCAGCTACGCAGGCTATCGAAAAACTGGGTCCGGCTGGGGAAATTTTACAATTTTTATAAGAAACTATAATTCACAATTAGAGCACCACGCAGCATTTTCTATGAGTTAATCAACGCTTTCGTATAAATTTACCGTCGGTTATTAATAATTTTTTTTTACATATATATTATTTCAACCAATTGATATCAAGCTATAAACTTCAAATCAAACTTGAAATCATTGTAACACGTGCACACGTAAACGCATTGATGCGTATCGTCGTATGTCAACGAGTATAAACGGTGAGAGAACCAATCAGGTTGAGGGATTTGCAATAAAACATGATAAATTTAAACTAAAATAATTTTAGAAAATTATTTCCGCTTTTCCAAAATCTATTTAGAACGAAGAAACCAGCTAATCAAAAATTATGCATTAAGCGAGGTTAATAACAATATATTTTTCACCATCCATTGGCGTTGATACATCTTTTTCTCTGCTTCTTGCCAACAATTGGCAGATAGGAAATCTTCTCACGAATAAAACTGACCACCTGCACCACAAACCGGTACTTATTTCATTCCTCTCAAGTTTCCTAACGTAAAATGTTGCGTTTTCGTGTAACACAGAAAGAGACATGGTTTGTCTGAGTGTTTTCAAGAAATTACTTTTCTCACTTACTATGTTACAATGTTTAGGTAAGTACGCATTATTCGTAGCCAATCAACTGTGGAGATTAATTCAATTACTTGATTTATATCTGTAAAAACAAGATTGTTTCTATTTTGCGTAAATATCAAGAACGAACATTAAAAATATTTTGAGTTTGGGCGGCGCCGCTTTGTAAATGAGACTTTTAGCGATGATGTGCGAGCTAAGATCATAAACAGCGAGCCGGAAAAGACAGTAGTAAAGAGTAAAAGTCAAGGGGTCAAGTAGTGGATGTCTCGGTGATCCTTCGGGGACGTGATGAGTTCTAATGGGATTTAGGGGATCGTTGGGAAAGTAGAACATGGGAAAGACACCTTTCAATCCAAGTAACCAAAATTAAGAGGCAAAGGGATTTGTAGGAGATGTTTAGAAGACTCCTTTGAGAACAAGAAGAGCTCCAGGGGACTATTATGGGATGCCTTGCTGACAAAGGTACATGAAAGACTGTTGCAAACCTAGATGACCAATAATGAGAGACAAAAGGATTTGAAGGGGATATTTGGGAGTTTTCTTTGGCCTACTTTAAAGACAGAGAGAGGTCCACTCTATGAAACTATTTATGGGATTATATACCAAAAAGGGCATGGGAACAACAGCTTCCAATCCAGATGGTCAAGAGTGTAAAAAACAAAGGGATCTGTGGGAGATGTATGACGGATTCCCTGGAGGTTTGCGGTATACCCTAGGCCAGTGATTTACATACGTTAGTTCTAGTCATCTATTCCCTCTAAAATGACGTTGTGAATACCCAAAGTACATTTGGTGGGGAGTGTCTTCCTTAACTTATGTATTCTTATGCCATGCGTGAAGTAAAGTTCATTACTTTTTGTAACCGATTTATACTAAAACATTTTAGCTTACTATAAATCTCTCTGTTGTTAGCATGTGCGTACTGGGGTTACAGACCTTGGCCCGCATATGTCCCCTTGTCAGCGGTCATGCCCGGAGGCAAAGGACAAGCGTATCTAAGCGATATGACGGAAGAATTTGGAGACGAGATGGCAGCACGTATAGATCGTCTCAGCAACGAAGTATCCCATATGGGTCACGTGGTACAAAACATGGCTGACTATGGAAGTGACATGGTTGATCACGTGAGTCATGTTGTTGATTCAGACGACTCAGACGTCTACCATCCGCAAAAGTTTTATCCCAAAATGGATGAAGGGGGGGACAATGAAGAAGATGAAGAATAAATGTTAACCGCTGGATGTTTGAAGATATAAATATGGAACGCACAAAGAAGAAGTTACGAGGTCCAATAGACTTGGAGATGGGATGCGGAGTAGTTGTTCTGCCATCGGACTAGAGGCTTAACGAAGGTTTTAAACATTTCTTAAACCGATTAGGCGTACATTTTCATAGTATAAAGGAATGTTTACGGTGTCTAAACGCGCTTTCGCAATTATCTTATCTTATTTGTATTAACTCAATGCAAATTTGTCAAACCAAGTACATACCCAGCTCAGTTATTGACGTTTGACAACCACTAAAACCAGAAAACTAACTCCATTATTAAAGTATACCATGATTTCTAAAAAGCTGATAGAATAACGCTTATAAAATCTTTTCTAAATTGAAATGTAAAAACAGGGCAACTAAATTGTGCAAAACTAGACGTTTTTGATATCATGATTTCAAAAATTTGGCAATTTAATATTTTAACGGCTATTACACATTAAACAATTTTCCTCTGTCGTGTTCGTCTAACAGCTTCCAAAGTTGTTGTTCTGGTTCTTAGACATAATTGTGTTTAACAAACTTTTAGTGAGGTGTTTTAGAAAAACGTACGTCAGTAACGTACGTCTACATGTTAAAAAATTCAAATCTGTAATACAATGTATATGTATTTATATCCTCGCGTTTAACTTGTAATATAGAACCTGTAGTATTTCCCTATTTTTCCCTCCAACTTTTAAGTTATATGTATGGAATTTGTAATATCTTTTCTGTATTTTTTCCTCGACTATCTATTTCTGTTGTAGTGGCCAACCGAAGAGCTTTAGCTACTGCCGCTATGCACATATCCTCCAATTTCAAAATAATTACTCTTAAAATGTCTATACCAAATTTGCTACAATGTAATCTCTTCCTGTAAGTTTGTAAATAGTGCAAAATAAAATTAATCTGAATCTGCACCTTTGTTAAAATCCTACAACCTTGTGGAACTTAAACTTGCAAGCGAGCAAGCGAATCTGCTTTGCCCACGTTACAAGTCGTAGCAAGTTTGGACGTAATAAGTCAAAACAGGTAGAAAAAAACCAACACTGAAAAACATGGGACTCAACGAGGGAAAAAAGAGATCAGATTGAGTAAGTGCAAAACTTGTAGATAAATAATTGGGATTTTTTATCTAAATAACTCATTTGATATCTGTTAGTTTCTTTCATTCTGCAATCTCAGTTTAATTGTCCTCGGTTTGCAAACGTATATATAGCTTAAATAGCAACTGCGAGTCTGTTCTAAGAAAACTGTTGTTTGTTTATGTTTGTTTTGTTGATGTACGCATTTGTACAAGGAGCCAACGAAATATTGTTCTTGTTGCTGTTGGCAAAATGATTTGGGATAAAGGTACGTTATTGAGTTGTGTTTTGCAGTGACATGTAATCTAACACTGCTACTAGATTAAAACCACTGTTTCATTGTTTGTGAGATATATACAGTTTAAGTCCTCTTGTCTCAATATTTGCATGCGTTCAGAATTGCAAAAGCCAACAGAAACAAAACAATTTATTTCAGAATTTTCCTTTAATAGGGAAGAGGTCAAAAACTCCCCCCCCCTCCCCCTCCCTCTTCCTCCCTCCCCACCTCAACTCCCTACTCGATATTCAGTTAGGAAACGTAAGTAGTGCATATATTTGGGTCTTTAACTTTACAGAATATACTGAAGCAGGCAATTATTTTCTTATTGTTTTTACCTTGTTTAGTTTGAGAAATATTTGGTGGAAAAATGTAAAATCATTTTATGAAGGTTGTGGGTTTTGTGGACTACTACCCCCTCCCCCCTCCCCTCCTAAAAAAGAAACGTTGGGTCCATTCAGAATGTTGTCAAATAATAGAAACTGTGCGCCTTAAATAAAACCCCAAGTTTTATCCCATCTACTATGAATCGATGAGATTGGGGAAATTTAAACATTTCTACAATTCTGTTCCTTTCATAATTTTTCCCTGAAAACTCCTTTTCGCCTTCTTTGAGTTGTACGGAAGTTCTAATAAAGATTACTGAAAATCCCATTTTTAGACAGACTTCGACCGGGAGATACAGACACACCCGTCCAAGAGCGAACGTTAAAGGACACTTCACAAAAGCCAAAAGGGGAATATCTTTAAGATCGCAAAATCAGCGGCACTTCTTGTCGCTTTTCATGATACAAGAAGACTATCAGACAAGCACAGTAGAAACACCAGCAGTTCCATAAATAAAGTAGTCAACTCAAGCGACAAACAAGCAGGTACTTGGACCAAAGGCTATCGATGATAAATTCAACGAGCCTGCATTTTATGATCAATATCTAACGCATTAGCAATTAATTAAATCTCCCAAGTCTTATCAAATATATCCGAGGAGACATCGATTGGAAGGAAGACAAACTGTTGTCACAAGAGCAACAGTTCTGACGTAAGGAGAATCTAATAAGCGTTTACTCAACCGTTAATAATACTTCCATTTAAGGAAACTATTGACAAAGCAAAAAAGAACGTTATCTGGTAGTTTATGCATAGCTTAGCACAGAAAATATCATGGCGGAGAAACCATTACCAAGTTAAAAATATCTGTGGCTTCAGTTACTTGTCTCACCGAACAAAGAAATGGTTAAAAGCAGTTCATGATCACGTTTGTTGATTGTTTTCGGTACCAGTGTTTGTTTGGGTAGGTGGTCTGTGAGTGGTGATAAGGTAAGAAGATTACACGAGGATTACACTTGTGTTATCAACATAAACACGAACAACCTTGATTGATGTATTTACCGTGTTTTAACTCCGTCTAATTAGTTGTATGTGTCAAATAACTTTGTTGTGATTTTTGGTTTTAATTGAACTAGTGGAGTCGAAACCTTTCTTAGACCAATAGAGCAATTCTGGATTTTTTAAGTTTATTTAACCTACCAATATTAAAAAGAACTGTTTAACGTAAACAGACTGGGAAATCTTCGTTAATCTAACAAGAATCTATGTCTCTTAGATTTGTTTTTCCTAATTCTGAATATGTTTTATCACAACAATTTACATACCATATTAACAAAATCTGATATATTATGAACATTCGTCGATTTGGTTTCAAATCGAAGATCGAGGCACGCTTAAATTGGTATTATTCATGGATCAACGAACAAAACCCGTTTTGACAGCTCGTGCTAATGTTGTACTGGTAGCATTTTAAATATGTTTTGATTTAATGCCGAGATTTTAGGAACGTGTTTTGGATACTGGGCAAACACAAGTACATTTTCCCAACCATTGCTTTGCTCCCTTTCAAAGCGTTGAGCACTCCCCGCCAATTTGAAACAAAAGGAGAACTTAAAGACTGTTTGGGAGGAAATGCCTTTGTTTGTTCTGCGCAGACTTGGTAGTACTAGCCAACATGAGATAATGTTTAGTCTTTTACTGCAATAGTAGTAGTAGTAGTAGTGGTAGTAGCAGTAGGCATTAAATGTTACAGGATAAGTATCGGATTGTCAGCCCAGCCTATGTATTTTGTTCAGCAATTGAATTATATTTCAGTAGCTTCACTCGGAATTAACCGACCATGTGAAGAGGACAGAAGATTTCTTATTCAATCAGATGAATTATTCACCACTCATAACACTGGTGCTTCTCCTTTATACAGCTGATGGAGGTAAGTGAACAAAGGCACCGGCGCACCACCCTAAAATGTCAGTTCTGAGATTGATACTAATTTTTTTTCTCCAGAGCTCTTTGTTCGACAATCAGACGCCAATAGTTCTGTTCAAAGGGGCACATCAGATTTATCTTTTTGTAAAGAATTTATTCGAAATCCGGAGATTCTGCGGATTTTTCCATTTTGTCGTAACACAGGCTCAACGATTGTTCCCCATTCGGGAGGCTAACCCCAAGATCTGTAAATATGAAATACCGCACAATCCAATATGGCGTCTCTGGTTCAGATCGGAGATAATTCGTTTCAAGAGTGCTCCGTGACTCTAAGGTTCAAGTTAAAGTAAATAAGTGGAAAAGGCTGCCTTGAAATAATATTAGTGTCAATTATTGATCTCTTCCTTGTGTGACTTTGATACCAGAGAAGCTCTTGAGTGCTGTCAAGTTACGAGAGACCTTTCTAGTTAACGTTTGCCATTTAGATAAAAGCAGTGTTGTGTTGACGCTGTCATAGTGAAAAACATGATTGCCCAATATTCGATATGATGATACAAGCAATATATTTTTCTTTGGTCTTAAACATCACATTCGTTATAAAATAGCCAAAGGTACGTAATGCTCACGTGATAAGCTACCTCCACCTGTTTCCGTCGCACTCTCAGTGGCTCACGGAATCCAGCTGAAAACCTGCATAGTTGATTAAAAAAAAACGGGATTATTTTATTATTTGCCTGATCGTTTAAGCACCTAAATATAATTCTGCACGCAAATCTTAGAATTCTCACCACGCAATGAAGATTATCAGTCTGTTTATTGGCGGGCAGTTTTATATTTCAAGTTCAAATAAACTTGGAGATATACAGTCTTACAGATAGATCCGTCCTTCAACAAACAGACCGAGATTATCATTGCGTAGTGGGGATTCTAAATGTTCTGCATTAGCTTATATAACATTTTTATCATTAGTGTCGTAATCATTCAAAAACATATATTACTATTTTAATATTCACTATCAAACATAACCATTTGCTAAAGCATCAGTTTATCTTTTCTGATTCTATTATCATTGCCATTTTCTTTAGTTTCATTCGTGACTCCTTGTTTGTATTAATTTAATCGTAGTCTTGTAAGTTATTTACTAATCATAAACTGAAGCAGTATAATTGTAACCAGTATGTTAAATACCATGCATACCACCACTGCCACCATCATCAGCAGCATTACCATCAACACCATCATCACAATCATCACCATCTTCATCACAATCATCACCATCTTCGTCACAATCATCACCATCTTCACCACAATCACCACCACCACCATCACCATATAATCACCGTTACCAATACCGTACTATCACCATCAACATTAGTACAAGCAGCATCACCAGCATCCATCACCAACACCAACACTATGAATATCGTCTTCATCATCTTCATTTATTTCTCATTGCTTTCGGTTTAACTGATTGAAAAGCTTAAAACAATACAGTATTGTCCCAATAAATTAAACATGTCGTAATTAACACTAAAATATGAAAGTTAACAAAGAGTTTTAATAATACTAATCATAATTAATACTAAGTCTTCAGTTATGAAAATCAACAATAAGAAACATTTCATTGAGTAGGTAAAAAAATACAAATATTTTTATTTAACATTTTTATAAAGGCTTTTAAAACCGTTAAATTTGCGATAATCTTTTCATAGTTATACCGAAACATCCAAATGGCAACTCCAACGCAAGGAATGTCCCTTTAGAATTAGCAAGTTCAAATGCAGCAGCCAAAACTCATCTTTTAACCTCAAATGATGGAAAACGAAACCAACTTGGTGTTGCGCATTTAACTCCGAAGCAGTTGAAAGCGCTAAGAACGCTACCCAAGGAAAAGAAACAATATATCTTGGCCAACTGGCCTGGTCTGGCGCTCGGCCCACCAGCTCTCGGACTTGCTGATATGGGTGGACTGGGTACTAATTTAGGTAACGGCGGAGGTCCTTTGAACACAAGGCAGAGTCTTGGTGACTTGGGTGGAGCAGCTAGCTTAAACGGGTTGGGTGCTTTAGCCACTACGCCTGATGCAGGGTCTGTTAATGGTATAAACTCATATTTGGGAGAAAACTTTAACACCGCTTCGAACGCAGGACTGACGTCATTCAATGGTTTGAACGGACTAGACAGTAGTGTTTCTCTCCCGAATTTGGACGGTACGAACTCGCTCGGTTCGTTGAACTCTAATCCGTACGGGCAAAATAACTACGGGATTTCAAAACTCCTTGGCACTGATGCAGGTGCAACTGGCGGGCTTGACCAAGCTAACGGTTATATACAAGGAAATAATCTGTTAGGGACCTCTTTAAGTAACAGCTTGACGAATCAGCAGTTGAACGGCATTTCTCAAGGCACTTTTGAGAATGTTGCAAATGGCGCCAGCGAATTAGCGAATGGACAGCAACAGCCGCTGACCGCCAATGGCAAACAATTTATCGGTGACTGTAAGTACCATGCCTCGGAAAACTTGTTTTTGACACAAGTATTGAACGTACGTTTTGTAACATACACGCCTTTTGCTCTTGGGATTAGCTTTCTTTACTCCTTAACCTAAATTTGTATCAACCACAATGCTCTATGTCGGCGATAGTTTAATAATTGAGACGTCTGGATTTTCAAAAATGTAGCTTAAGATCGAAGCTGCATTGTCATGTAATCTCACAATTTATTTTTTTAAATCTCACAACTTATTAATTTTGTATTTCGCGGTTGTATTTCCATTTGCTAAAGCTAAAGAATGATAATTTAAGGATAAGATATTTAGCAAAGGTTTGTTACACTTTAAAAACGTCCATAGCGTGAGTTCGAGTTCTAGCGGAGCCAGAGGCTTTTTCTCTTACACCGTGTGGGCCAAATTTTTTTCAGGTCTAAAACTCGGAAAGAAGTGAATCAGTTATATGGGACATTTACATAACCTTATTTTACCGTATTTAGCTACTTCAATTTTTCCCCTTTGAAGATACGCTCTTTCCATAATGTTAGTTGTAGATTGGCAAAATTGATCAGAAATAAAAAGCAAGATTTGGCAGCATATTACTCAACTTCCCTCTTATACCCTTCAAACGATAGATATGAAATGTCTATTGGCTGAATTACGTTCACCATGTTACATCAATATTCAATGTTGAGAGCTTATTTATTGTGACACAAGGCTGATGAAATGATGAAATGATGAGAGTACGTCACTTATACAGAGGCAACTCTGAAAGCTGGCCATGGTTAACAAAGCATTTTTTTAACCGTGAAATATTACTTTTCTTCTCAAGATGTCTTCATTAAAGAGTTTGTCAGTGAAATAATAATTTTTGAACCGGAAGTAGAGGTGTGTTCTAGAATTGACTGATGGTGTTTGATAGATGATGCTGAGTTTACAAAAGCTAACAGGAAAAGTCAAAGAAAAGGTGTTTTGAAACTGTTTAGTGACAGGGTTTTCGCGAAAGAAAAAGGTTGTGAACAAAAAGGTAAGATGTTTACGACTATGCATCGAAACGAGTTTCAGGAACCAGATTGCAACAGATAAATATACAATTTGTAAGAACTTTTATAAAACATCACTATCGGAACTTTAACGATATATGGTACAATATTTCTAAAAATACGACGCGAAAGGGCAATCGTACCGAGATATTAGGATTATATCCTGTAGGAGTGATGTTCTTAATGACCTCTTCACCCTAAACAGTGATCTCTTTCCAATTTTGATTTCATTCTTCAGCATACGGTAACTATGACAACTTTGGGGCTGTGGGAGGGATGGATCAAAATGGAATGAATGGTATGACTGGAATGAACGGTATAACTGGAATGACAGGAATGACAGGAATGAACGGAATGAATGGAGGAAACGGCATTCCCGACTCTTCTCTGCAGCAGCTTTTAGGACAGCTCATGCTTGGCGCCGGAGGGGGTGGGGGTGCTGGGGGCCAGCTAGGAGGAACACCTGGAGGTGGTCTAGACGCTAGTGTCATTGGTGCCGGTGGACATTTCGGAGGACCTGGAAACAGTGAGGAGGGTGCTTCTCAAGGAATAAACCCACTGGAGACAAGTGACGAGGTGCATGCAGTTTATGGGAGGGTTGGAGGGGTACATGTATGTAAGGAGGCCCTAATAAATTGTGCTAGGCAACTATGAAGCATGCATCTTTTGGAGCTTTAAGTAACCTTTTGTGTTGTGAGCAGCCTTGAGCAACGTTTGTCTTCCAAAGCAACAAATGAACTAATTAGAGATATTTCACATACAACTTGACTCTTACTTTTGAATGTTGCAGTTCAGGATTGAATCTAGTTATACTAAAAATGCTGAAGACATGCATTGATCAATCACGTGTAATTTTTAACAAGAATTAGTACTTGAAGATTACCTCAAGAAATCTGTTATGATTAGATTTAATAGTGCCAAGAGGCTGCAAATTTATGCGGTAATCATAGGCTGAGCAAAAGCTGTATATACTGGTGAGAAATGTCGATGCAATATTGATTTAATGGAAAATCTTTAGTTTTGAACAATAGTGTTATTGTTATTTTTGTGTCGTAAGATATACAAAACAACTTCGGCATGCTGATTTACGCTGTCAGGCACTTTTGGCAAAAAACTTTTCAAATTTTAAAAATGCTTTTTTTGTGTCAACGTTGAAGAATTTCGTTGAGCAAATTTTCCACAATTTACTAGCACTAACTATAAGAACCTATCTGTGACATGTGTTTGTGGAATGATTAGAGGATCTGTACCTTCGGCTTTGAAAAAGTTGAATTTGTGGAAATGTTACTTGCTGTTGTCCAAAATGACAATATATTATTTCATATGACATGACACGGATAGTTTAACAATTGCTGTTAAACAGCCCATGTTAATTACAAGGTCATTGTTTTCTTGCAAAGTTACAAACGTCAGATGGAAAGAGTTGATTTTATCTAACAAAGATGTTATCAAAATAGGCACTTTGAGGACAAATCTCACATCTGGTTCAGTTTAGAACTCGTGTACACTATCCATTCTTGGTAAGGTGATTGAAAAACTTACTGTTGCTATTAGGCTGAAGAAGATTCCCAGCCTTCTAATGATCCGGATGAGTTGGCTGGTGGAGGTGGCCTGGATCTTAGTCATCCACTTATGCTGGGCCAACTAAAGCCTGGTCACACAGTGCATGTCCACGCTAGTGACAAACCCCAGACAACTCGGCCACCTGTAAATCCAGTGGCACAGATCTCCATGCAGGTGAGGACTGCCTACTGCCTACTGCCTAATAAGTCCGATACATTATATTAACTCTTTTACATCCTGTTAACTTTGTTACATCCTGTTCACTCTGTTACAATGTGTTAGCTCTATTACATCCTGTTAAATTTGTTACATCCTCTTAACTCTATTACAACCTGTAATTTTGTTACATTCTGTTAACTCTGTTACATTATGTTAACTTTGTTACATTGTGCTAACTGTTACATCTTACTAACTTCTCTTATATTTTGTTGAGCCTGTTACTTCACCTGACTCTTTTACATTTAGTTAGGATAGTAACCTGGCCAGATCTTGCTGCTGATTGGCTCAGATAGTAAAATGTTTCTGATCGATGTTTCATCAATGCTCTTAAAGCCATGGATTGACATTTCTTAAAACAAGAAATGAAATGTCAAGTTTGGGTTGATCCTGGGTTGACGGTTATCGACTTTTGAGGGACCGGGCCGTGGGGCCTTGTCCTTTGAAACAACAGCTGCACTTGCAAATTACAAGTGTAACAGAAAAAAGGTTTCACATAATTGGCCCCAGGGCTTATTAGCGAGATTTATAGTATCAGCAAACTTTTGAAACTATTAGGTTCAGCTCAAAGCCCAAAGAGAACACCAGATGAAACTTAAAAGCTTGAAAATGAAACTTCGCAAGCTGAGAGCGCGACTGAAGGCTCTACAGTCAGACTACGGCTCCCCAGAATCTGACGAAGATCAGCAAGAGACACAGAAATCCGAAATGGAAACACTGAAAGATTTGAAAACCGCCACAGAGGAAGCTATTGTGGAACTGCAGCGTGAGGCAACCAAAGCTGTCAAGAAAGCTTCGAAAAGGAAAGGTGAGAAAGAATTAAAGCAAGAACAAGGAGTTAACTTCTTGACCTGTCTCCTGGCACATAAGGCCTCTACACTCTGCCGCCAATCAGCTCTGTCAACAGCGGTATTGTGTCTCTTTTCAGGATTTCCCTCTTCCCTTCCACAGTTATTCTGGTCTTTCCCGCTTTAGGCGGCCTTGTGGTGTCAACGTTAACGCATTCCTACTCATTGTCAGGTTCTTTCCTCACACTGTCGCCAATAAATTTCCCTGATCTCGATCACTGAGGTTTTAGATGTCGATAATTCGCACTTCTTCATATCTAATCCAGTTCCGCTATCTTATCCAGCTGAGGATATGTCTGAGACACTTCCTCAGTTTTTTAAACAAGTTATATTCTGTTCTGACGAACCGTAACAATAAGAAGTGGTGTTTAGTTTATAGTCGTGTTTTACAGCCGCTTCTCTTTTTCATTCGCTTATTTTGAAAACACGAGAGGACACCTAAACAGCAAAAGGCTTCCTCGCCATTATCTACCTTCTGCCTGCTTTTCTCTATTTTCAGTATCAGTTTACAAGTAATTGTTCTTTATTACTAAATACATCCAATTGTTTTTCTTTTTGTAGGATTTAAGAAGTTGATATTCATTCATCAATTTCCGGAGGAAGCATCTAAGGACGGTTCAGGAAAAGAAGAAAGTCTTGACCACATCGGCACGGACCTTTTGGAGCTCATAGAACCAGGAAAGGAAGAAAAGGCCAAAGAAAAGCACTCTTCAAAACTGTCAGTTCATAATGACGACACCAAGTCGTTGACAGAACTCGAGAAACAAGCCGAAGAGGAAGTTAACTCGCTGACAGAGAACCGTCCAAAAGGTTTGATATACGGTGACAATTTGATATCAGTCAGACAATATTAAAAAGCTTTTGTGTTCGCCTCTACTAGAATTTCTAAGCCTGATTTTGAGTTTTCTCATCCTTTTCCCTCCCCCTCTTCCTTATCCACC
>JANRMR010042666.1:0-14625 GCA_025434825.1 Bergia sp. 'catenularis' | reverse complement strand
CCCCATGTTTTTCCAGCCTAAAATTTGAAGCTTTAAACCAATCAAAATAAAACTTGCGGTAGCTGTAGTCCGATTATGAACACATCTTTTGATGTTAATTAGATGACGACATCACTTATAATTTATGCAAAAGTAATTATGCAAATGTATATTTGATTAAAAAAACGATACTTTTTGATAAAATTCCAAATTACAAGATGGCGGCCAAGATGGCGGATTTTGTTGTGAAACGACTGTTGCCATAGCAACAGTTATTAACTAAAACTTTATTTTGGTTATGAAAAGTAATTAGCTAACCAAAAGCTGTTGATATTCCAAAGCTCAATCTTTTATCAATTATGTGTAACCATACGGAAAATTCGTGATGGGGGGGTGGTCCGATTGGCCCCCCTGGTTCAATTTGTTTATAAAAAATGCTTTGGTCGTCCGAGAGTTAAGTATTAACTAAAAGTTATCTTTAACCTGTGTTCAGAAAAATAAAATTTCCTTTAAAATTAGCAACTTTTAAAAAATCGTTATTCTACAGATTATCTTTAGAACTCTCAAAATTTTTGTGAAATTTACCCAATCACGGTACTAGTTCCCTATGTTTGAAAATTTTGATTCTTCAAATTGAAACAGAATATGACGTAAATGTGCGGAAACTTTGATAAAAGGAGAACCCCCTCCCCTTCCCTCCTCCTTTCCGGATTCAACCTCTTTATTATTTGGCAAATCTGGAAAATTGACTCATCCCTTCCACCTAATCTACACCTCTGCTTGTATTCAAACATCAGGGGGAAACAGCACAAATATTTGAAGTCCACGAGGACATAAGTAAACAATCAGAGCCGGCCAAACAAACCAAAGCCAACCGTAACCATGTATTCTCATGGAAAATTCTGACCGTTCCCAATTTTGGGCTTAAACGACGTATTGTCGAAGCTTTCTTGCATTTCTAAAACCAGAACTGAATAAACAAGTACAGTCTCACTAGTTTGTATTATTCCAAAGGGATTTCGTACAACTTAATGTAAGCAAAACCCACCAATTAAAACAATGAAAAAATGCAGTTTAACACAGTTTAACACTCTGAAGAGGAATGACAGGTCGAAAACGTTTAGTTGAAAAGATAAATATATATATATATGTATATAACAAAAAATTTTTTTCCTTATTATTAACACATAATTATCGAAAACTTTGCTTTTAACTTTTTAAGTATTGTTGCGATTCCGTGCTGGATGTGAATAGGCACGAATTTCGTTGCAAGTTTGTACCATATGACGCCATGAATGACGACACGATAGACAAAATGCGGTGAGGTGCGTTCCAACAGTCAAGCCGTATGTGTATCTCCCCACGCATCTTGTGCACCTCGCGATATTCTCTTCTCTGTCTTTATATCCTTAACAACTGACATTTTCATGGGTTTCTAGGTCTCGTGATGTACAATATTTGGGTATCTCTGTCCACACTGTTGAATGCTTTCTTGTAGTTCATAAAGTTTATGCACAGTGAAGAATAGTTCAGTTTCGTATTCTAACATCAAGTCGAAGCTAACACTTCTAAAATGAGTCTATAGTCATTGTAATCGGCGGCAACCCCGAATACGAAACTGTAGTATTCCACTCTGAAGACTGCTCTACGATGATACGGAGTGTAGCAATCCGGTCGGTACATGATTTGTACCTTCGGATTCCTGCTTGTTGGTGTCCGAGTATGGGGTCGACCGTGTCTTTCATCCTTTCCAGGTTGAACACTTTTCCTGGTATTGAGAGACGAGTTATTCCTCTGTAGGTCCAACACTCACTGAAGTCACTTTTTTGGGGGAGAACTTGATGAAGTAGCCCTCTTTCCGGTCTGATGGTACTTCTTTTCCTTCGCAGAATTTTTCAAACAATGGGTACAGCAGCTATAAGGTGGTTGCCAAATCAGCCTTCAGCGCTTCTGCAGGGATGTTGTCTGGTCCTACTGCCTTTCCATTTTCAGCTTCAGGATTGCCTTATTAATTTCTTCTCTGCTTGGTCTTGGTCTGTCGCTGCTAATGGGGAGGTCAGTAAGGCTGGGTGGGTGGGCTGGGCGGGATCTGTTCAGCAGGTCCTCGAAATGCTCTACCCATCTGTTAATCTGATCTTTTCTTGCAATGATGATCTCTCCCTCCTTGTCTTTTCTGGTCTTTCTGGCTTGCTGTACTTGCCTGGCAGCTTCTTGGTGATGTCGTACAGCTGTTGTGTCGCATTGCCAGCTTCTTGTTCTGCTTTTTCTGTGAGACTGCTTGTCTGCCTTGATGTCCCTTTTCACATCTATATTTACCTCTGCATTTTCTTCTGTGCTTTGTTTTTGATACTCTTGCGCGTTGTTTACAGCAGATTTCTTCTGCTTCTTGATATCAATCTTTCGTAGAGTGCCTGTTGATATCCACTCTCTGTGTTGGCGTTTCTTATGTCCGACGTCTTCCTCGCGCGTTGTTTTCAGAGCCACTTTTATGTGCTCCCACTGGTGTTCTGTGGCGTCCTCATCCTTGATCAGTTCTTACAGTTCTTGAAACTTGTTGGTGAGTGCCAGTTTGTACTCTTGTCTCGTCCAAATGTCTCTCGTACGTTTACACGCCTACAATATACAGCTGTCTTATTGCTGTCGGCACTTCACACATTTTCTTCAGCTTGACCTTCAGTCTAGCAATCAGTAGATGATGGCCCGATTACATTTGAACTTCTTGTTGACGTAAATGTGGTCGATCTAATTCTCTGTGACCTGATTTGGTGGTACCCATACCGCCTTCTGGATTCTCTTCTGAGGGAAGTTGCTGACTCTTATTCAAGGCACATGTTTCTACAAGATTATCTTCATTCTCACAATCTCCCCTTAGTCCACTTTTCCCATCAGATCCTGATGGCCGGTGTTGTTGCCTACAATCTTTGCGTTGTGGTCCCCTATAAGGATAGTGGTCCCTCTTTGGGAACACGTGAAATTTTCGTGAGTTGGTCATAAAAGTCTTCTTTTGCTTCTTTGTCGTTATCGTTTGTCGGTGCGTAGCACTGAATAATGTTCAACTTGATCTTTTTTTCTCTGTTTTGAAGGCTGCCGTCATGACTTTTAGCCCATGCGCCTCCCACCTGGTTTTGATAGCATGAGTGCTACACCTTCTGTGTAGGAGTATTATCTCCCTGATGTCCTGAGTAGAGCAGTACGTCTCCTGTCATTAGCCCTTTCTTTCTGCAATGCATTTGTCCATCTGGTAATCTCCCATCGGCATAGTTTTTGTGATCAATGAGCCACGCAAACCTCCAAACCACTTCAGGTTGTACCTGTGATCTCCCGCCGGCATAGTTTTTGGGATCATTGAGCTACACAAGCTTCCAAACCCCTTCAGGTTGTACTATCCAGGATGTGATCTCCCACCGGCATAGTTCTTGTGGTCATTGAGCTACATAAGCCTCCAAACTACTTCAGGTTGTACCTTCTAGAATGTCATCTCCCGCTGGCATAGTTCTTGGACCGTATAGCGGCTGCCAGGGGCGCCTATATGTGCATTCGGTTCGGCCTCGTAAACTGCGCCTTTGTAATTCAGTATCACCAAGCTGCAGTGTTGACGATTAGCCACACACTTACTACCACGTAATCTCCGGCCCGCATAGTTCTTGGGATCAATGAGCCACACAAGCTTCCAAACCACTTTAAGGTGGCGACCCTTTTTGGAGCAAGGGGACTCAATATATACTATACTATAAATTATTTTAGTAGAAATTTGCCATGTTCTATTGAAAACACTTAAATCTGATTGGTTCCTAAGCGTTTTATAACCTCTGATATACAACGATAGCTGCGAACGCGCGTCGCTCACATTTTGGCGCCATTTTTCCCGCCTTTTTTTGCAGACTGTGACCGTAACTTGTTGGCACAAACTTTGATCAGATGATCTGAATTTACAATTTTATGAAAACATTGGACAAACTGAACAACAAGTAATGGCTGTATTAAATCAGGACACCTAAGCTTGAAGTTTTGCGGCTTGACAAAACTGGTACAACTTGCTTGCAACGAGTGAAACATATACGGTTGAAAAAAGAACGTTTACCGGGTCAGTTAAGTAAAAATTATACTTCGAATCTTTCTCGTTGTTAGTAACTCTTGAAAACCACAAAAATAATTGGCTTTTAAACCGTATTTGTTGTTGAAGATTCACTTTTATTAGAGATGCTGGAGTTTGATCTCACATTGCATTTGTATCGAGCAACTTGAAAGTAAGAATAATGTTTTGATGAGACACATACACTTACACATACACATACACATACAGCTCGTTTGCTTCTACTTTGGCACTGACACCATTTAGGTGTGGAAATTGAGGGATGACACCGTTTAGGTGCGCGTTACGCTGTTTGCGTGTGTTGCATGTCATTGGTGCTCGTTTGCGACTATTTTTGCCCTGTCATTATTTAGGTGTGTAAATTAAAAGATGACACCGTTTAGGTGCGCATAAAGCTATTTGCGTGTGTTGCAGGCAGTTAGCGCTCGTTTGCTACTATTTCGGCCCTGTTACCATTTAGGCGTGTAAATTGAAAGATGACACTGTTTGTGTGCCCGTTACGGTGTTTGCGTGTGTTGCACGCAATTAGCGCTTGTTTGCTACTATTTTGACCCTGACACCATTTAGGTATAAAAATTGAAAGATAAAATATGACATTGTTAACGTTTAGGTGCGCGTTACGCTGTTTGCGTGTGTCGCATGTAATTAGCGCTCGTTTCCATTATTTTGGTCCTGTCACCATTTAGGTGTGTAAATTGAAAGATTGCATCATTTAGGTGCAATTTACGCTGTTTGTGTGTGACGCCATTAACGCGCATTTGTTACTATTCTAGTACTGTCATCATTTAGGTGAATAAAGTAGAAAACGCGAAACAATTTATTGCCATGCGCCATGGTTTTTGGTTATTTGATGTTGTATGCGAGATCTAGCAGGATGTTTTTCCTTAAGAGTTTCATTCCTACACACCAAACCTCCTTGAGCTTCAGCTACCTTCATTCTCTAAGAATAGTTGGTCAAGATTGTGCAAAAGGGTTTCGTCCAAGGTTGGGTAAACGTCATCCCGGCAAATCCCGTCCACATCGCGCTGTGGCCACGGGAACGGGAAGTTTGTCAACTGACCGTACCAAAAAGGATGGCGACTGGTATATTTACCCATAATTCCTAGCGCCAGAAAAACCTGAAAATGCGCATAAAAACATACAGAAAGAGTCTAAAAACTTCAAACCTAGCACACGCAATTATGTTATTGCATGGACAAAATAATGGTCTTCCATGTGCACCTATTTGCTGAATTAGGTTCGCAGGGCATTGTGGGCAAATGTACAGCCGCCATCTTTTTTGGTATGGTGGGTTGAAGGAGAGTTTACAGCATCAGATGGCCCACCAATCTTATTCCCTCCAATTAAGACTTCCCTCAAAGGTGCTAAAAAAAGCTGGCGCAACCCTTGCATCCAAAGAAATCACTTTCCACTGACTTGATGCATAAGACTTCAGGACATTATAGCTTTAGCATTTCCATAATCTGCGTTTGTATATTTTCGGGTTTTTTTTACGAAAAGATAAAATACAGGCCAGGAACTAAGCATGAAGCTTAGAAATGTTGCTTTTTCCAAAGGTCGGCGTGGATTTCCATTTTTGTGTCCAAACAAAAGAATGACCAAATTAAAGAGGGCCATACGTTAGTAATTGCCAAATATGAAAAGTTAACTTGCCTTGTATTAATCTTCGAGAAAATAATGAGTCTTTGGCCGGAACTAAAACACCTTCATCTTCCATTAAGTTAGAGGTATAGTCAAGTCTAAATCAACTGAGTATTTTAAAGAGAGAAGAAAAGTGTTATTCTCTTCGAATCTAGATAAATTCAATAAGCTTATAAGATCAGTACTTTTTTTAAACGACGTGTCTATTTTTGACACCCATAGTGTGTGTGTGAGCTTGGCTCAGTTGGTAAGATCTATGACTGCCAAGCGGGAGGCCCCGGGTTCAATCCCTGGCCTTGCCGAGGGTTGAATATTTGTGCGGCCTTCCTTTCGCCACACCGTCCGCGGACAGGGACGTTAAGCCGTTGGTCTGGTCTCGTCATCCTAGCGGGGACCACACACTAATCGATAAGAGTAAGGTTGCTACCCGTTGTTGTGGTCTGTCCAGGTCGCAGAGGGCATTTATCCTCAGAAATATTGTAAACTGCGCGGCAGCGATTTGCGCCTGTAAAATGTAGTCCTGTCTTCAAGTTCCCCAACAACTTTGTAAAGCCCGAGTAATTCAGCCTCTGGCTGCAATTGGGGTTAAAGTCGACCACTACACTTACTTATTTACTTACTTACTTACTTACTTACTTACTTACTTACTTACTTACTTACTTACTTACTTACTTACATAGTGTTAAGTCAGGAGCAGAGTCAAATGCTGCATGTAGATCTATGTCGGTGAGAGCTTGTTCGATAAGGTGGCTGGAAATTAGACAAAAAATATTTTGGCATACCACTACTGCCGATCATTTACAAGCTTAATCAGTAATCGGCTTATAGCTGTGTGAAAAATAGCTGGACTTTTTTAAAACTTTATAAGGACTAGTTGCGCCTTGGCCCGATCCAGATTTTTTTTTTTTTACCAAAGAGGATTTTGGTTCCGTTTTTACTGGCCTCCCTGGCTCAACTTGATACAACATTTGTTATTGCCTTGCGCATGCCTTGCAATGTGTTATGATTCAGTCTCTGTTCCCCTTTTGTTATGTCATGAGATTTAATGTTAGTATGTTAAACCCTTAACAAAATTTTGGGCTATGGTCGTTCGTACACACAGACCGTATCAAATACGCGCCATGGGTATTCTTTAATGCGTGATTAATAATATCCGTAGTACAGTTCAGAGTGCGTTTTCCTTTGCCAAGTTTGGTTTCATCGCTGTTATTTTTCTGACACATGCAATGTCCCTATTAATGATAAATACTCAGCTTAATCCTCTAATCATCTCCAAGTCAGCTACAGTAAGTTTAAGCTTATTATCGTCTTGCAGTTGAATCAGTTCTCATCAATGCACCTTAGCAAAGGAAGACCCTTCTCCTTGACTGACACGGTCAACCCCTAGAACAATTTTAATTGATGAAATGATAGAAATAGCCAACTACTTAATTTTTATAAGAATGTTAAGGTTGAAAAGCGGTCAAAATTGTTCCTAAAATTGTCAAACTCGTCCGATAACGCTTTTTTTTAAAATCTAGGTTAGAAGACTTAGTTTCACGGTGCATGGGGTCACTTTTTACCAAAACTTCAGAAGGGGGCTCAAAACCTTTTTACTGTCAAACCAGTTCAAGCGTTTTGCCCAAGAATCCACATTTGATTTTGTTGTTCAAAATTTGAATTCATTTCGTTCGCACTTTTGAAATTTAAATTCTAAAAAAAATGGACTTCTAAAAATCTAGCCTCAATTTGAATAATTTAAAAATTTGATTTGTGCGGAATTTCCAAGAAATGATAACCATTACGATAACATAGCGGTATGATCGAGTTTGTAAACCAGAAGAAGTTGGGATTTGTCGAAAAGTCTGTTGATTTTCTCGTAATAACTCTCGAATTCATTTCCTGGGGAATTCCGGACGAAGATGCATAAGAGTAAATGTTCAGTAATCAAGTCATTTTTATTTTTCAAATCCAAGCTTGATCCGAGAAGTCCGATTTTTTTTTAAAAAATTGCAAAGTTCAAACGAAGAAATAAAGTCAAATTTTGAACAACAAAACCAAATCTTATTCCTTGGCAAAACGCTTGATCTGGTTTGACTGTAAGCGATTTTGAACCAATGCAAGTGGTAAAACTGTGACAAAACTTTTTAAATACAATCAAGATTGCGCTGGTAAATTGCGATGTATATCGTTAGAGTTCTCCAAATTTAATATTTTTTCGGTCGAGAACTCACCGCCGTGCTGGGATCTCACATTATGCTCTTCCTCTTTAAGATTTCAAGATCTGCCCCTAAAACCAATAAAAAAATTTCCTGGTTCTAATCAGATGTCTTCACTAAGTACGTGCGACGGGTAGTTTTAATTTTTCGTTCTCCAATTGAATTCTCTAAGCAACCGTTGAAAGAATCAACATGAAGTGTGCGAAGTGAACATTTACCCAATTTCTATTCAAAGTATACATCTGTTATTGACATATTGCGGAAAACGACAATCGACATCCGATCAGTAGTCATTTGGCTCGGCTGTTATTGAAAGAACGTAGTGAAAACGTTTTTTGTATCTTAAAAAGATAACTTAAAAGTAAACACTGCAACAATATTTGAAACGTGGGTGCTGATGAGAAACCAGGTTTTCTTTATAATAGTAATAGCCTAAGACTGTAATTTTATCAGATGCTATCACTACCACTTTCATTTGCATATTGAACTCGACTACAGCAACAACATCTGAGAACCGCATCTAAGATTGCGATTATTTTCTCACAGAATATTAAAGCATTTCAGCCTTTTTGTGAATAAAAATCTTAAAAGCAGTAAACACCTAGTGTCAGATTTAATTTTACTTGAATTGGAGAATAACATGTAGGAATATCATTGGTAATTAGAATGAAAGTCTGTATGAGAAAACAAATAAATACTAGAGCATGAAATCAAATAACCCGTCATCTCAATCAAGAAATTCGGTCTACCATAGTCAAGACAAGCCGGGTTTATCGATCACTGATTTGTATTAAGCAGTTAAAATGGACTAGGGTCTGTTCAGTTCCACTGAATAAAAATGCGAAGCAAGCAGCGTTATATACTACTTAAAATTGCTGAATAGAGAGAGCGCCACAATTATTTCTTTAAGCTACACGAAAGGGGTTAAAAACAATTGAAACTGAAAACGACCATCTAGGCCGCGTCTGCTTAAGTCTATCAAACTTTTCTTGCAAATTTCACCAGCTTTTGGAAGTTAACTCAAAAAATAGTATTCAATGGCTTTAAGATTATTTTGTTGTTAATAACCATACTGTGCCTCAAAAAAGAAAGATAAGACAAAAATTATTTTCAGATGCAATCTTTAAATAATTTCCAAGTACAGTGTGACTGTGAGATATAAAGACCGCCTACATGTAGCTCCGCCTCCCAACCCAAGATCTAAGTTATGTTTTTGATACCTTATGAAGTCCTGGAGTCCCATGCGCAGCACCTGCTTGATGGAAATTACACTTAAAACGCCGCTTTAATAACTAACTTAAGACTGCGAGCAAGTATATCAGGTAAGAAAATTTTCTCAAGGAATAATAAAAAAAAATAATAATAACACTCGTTAGCACTAATAACATCCGCTTTAAAGAAATCGTTGCATGACTGGTAATAATGAACAATAATTTATTTTTTAAATGAGCGTGAAAAAGAAAGCGCTTTGTTCTACCTCATTTAATGATGTAACTTTAAGAATGTTGGACTCTTTCAGAAGAAAACTAAGCAAGTTTGATTCAAAGGTTATTATCTTCAAAAAAAATGAAGCTAAAAGTAAAAACCTTTTTAGACAGTAATATTATTCGCTATCAGCTGTAATAATGGTCCGTGCTACATGTATACAACTGATGACGTTTGCCTTTCAGATTAAATGCGCAACAGGAGTTAAAATTCGGTTTTCTCATTTCAGACCGATATGCCACATATGTGTTTATAGTCTCTAAACTACCGGTAGATATTTTGAAAATGTATCGGAACTGCTAGATAATTGGATAGCTGCAGATATCTTAGGTTATGTACCGAGAATGTATAGTTTACTGCATATAACTTTTTTCTTGCGAGAACTTATAAAATCTACCGAGGTAAACAAATTATTTATTAACTGTGTTTTGAGTGGCCTTAAGTTAGCTGTAGATTGCATGTCATAATGTAAATTTGACCAGGTATGTAATATCATGAGTGAGAAGAATTTTTTCTGTTGGAATAACACTTTTATCTTCACTCCCCTTCAAACTTAGAAAAAAATATTCTAAACAATCATTTTTGGGAAGCCCTTAGCTGAGTCAGGTGTGGCTGTGCATCATGAACTTAAATAAATATAATTACGGTTGGCATAAAAGTTCAATGCCACTCATTTTTTTCATCTAGCAAAGAAGTCGAGAGTGAGAAATAACCAAGATCACAGTCTCCACTAGGTGAAAAACTGACACCACATTTTTATCTTGGTGCTGTATATAAAAATATGTTTTGGAAAAGTTGAAAACAAAAGGAAATGCATGATTTTTTTGCTTCTAGAAGTTTCAATTTTCAGAAACAGAAAGAATTTGCTTCTCCCTGTCAGTTTTGAGTTAAACGATTATTTGTACATTGTTCAAGTTCAAAATAAAAACAATAGCCTTTGAAATTACTACAAGGGTAAAAAGAAAACCACATTGACCGATCCTTACAACTCTTCACTGTTAAGATTGAGAATGTTCGATTTCAAGTCTAAAATTGGATCGATAAGTTTATCGTTTTATAGTGAGCTTCTTTCTTAATCTTCTCTAAAACCAAACTTGCTGTTTTTTAAAAAAAAGTGAGGATTAAAATTTTTCGTTATTGTCAATAATTCATGAAAACAAAACTCGTCCATTAATTTCGCAAATTATTCTTCAAGAAATTTCCTTCGCCGAATCATTTTAACAGAATTTTGTTTACACTACAGTCTTTATATTTAAGATATTTTGTTATTTAGCCGGGTCCATTATCAATACAACAAAAACAAACTCAATCGAGTCTTCAAAATGTTCAAGTATCTTTATCATTTAAACAAACTTTCAAAAATCGAGATAAACTGTCAAAAATTTATCATTTTTTGTTAACAAGATAAAAACTGTACACTTTAACTCTTTTTAAAATTTCCCTCAAAACGACTAAGATTAAGTGTTTTAATATCGGCAGGGAGCGCTTACGAAACTTCATAAAACTTTAAGTACGCTTGTGAGGACACAATAGGGTCGGACACAGGTGTTTTGGTCGAGAATATTAAGTTCATTGCCCCCACACTATAAAGGCATCGGGAAGCTGTCAACTTCTGATACCACCGCAAAACTCCATTGGTCTACTGAAGTTCAGTTCGAAACCAGCCAGAAAAATGAATTCGGTGAAACTTTTCATCGCTACTGCTACACTTTGTTTGATTGTGTACCAGACTCAAGCAATACGACTCAACAGTCAGCGACGGGAGGAGATAATGAGAGAAATAGGTATGAATATTGAATTTTTCGAACTTTTTCGCTGCTTTCAGTCATAAAAAAATATTGGGATTTTCA
This sequence comes from Bergia sp. 'catenularis', assembly GCA_025434825.1. Lineage (NCBI taxonomy): Eukaryota > Metazoa > Cnidaria > Anthozoa > Zoantharia > Parazoanthidae > Bergia > Bergia sp. 'catenularis'. Next base: position 3,379 of record JANRMR010042666.1, on the reverse strand, counting down.
ATTTGCTGTAGACTGAAAAGGGAGAAAATAACAATTTTGGAGAAATATTCCGTAGCATACTTTTCCTTTCTTTCTAGCTAAACAATTTGGACGGGAACATAAGCTTATCAGCTAGAAACGGAATACTGTACCGATATATTTTAATATACTTTATAGTCTAAAAGTAATACTACAAAACTTCGTAAAACTAGTAAGTTTGAAGTTTCTTATGAAGTAAGTTTACAGCGATTTAAAAAGTTGACAGTGATGCTAAATTCATTTTTGCAGTTCTGCTTCCCAGTTGTCCAAAACTCATAGCAGATGTTTTAAAATAAAAAGTTTGAAAAAGATTTTTTTTTAAATATTTGTCGAAGGTCTCGTTTAGCACAAATTAAGTTGTTATTCAGTTTTCGCATCGATTCCATCACACAAGAAACATATTGTCCGAATCACACCGCGAACTGAAAGAAAAGTTGAAGTTTTAATTTGGTTTTGTCAGTTAATTTCTGCAGTAATGAATGCTAAATATCCCCGTTGCTAGATTTTGTTGACTTTTCCCGCATAAATGATGGTAGGTGGGAAAAGGTTCTGTAGATGAACTCTCTCGGCTTCTGCTGATACGAACAGATAGTATCAACGGGTATGAGAAGCTGTTCTGATTGAAAACCGACTTCATTAGTGATTACAGAACAAAACATTGCAGAAAGATTTTGTATGTATAGGTTGTAAATGAAAACAAAATATGCAAATTATTCAACAGGAAGGTATAGGAAGGTCAAACTTAAAGAAAAAAGAGAAAAGTTGTACAATAAATTATTCGAGGTACAACCCAATCATCAGTTTGAGAGAAATTGAACCGAGGGCTGGATAACTGGAAGAAATGTTTGGTTTTCTTGACGGCAAGCTGAGAAAGAATTTAAACATTGAATGAAATACATTAGCGGAAACCAAAAACAAAATTAAAGAAGAAAACAGTGATAACTCAATCTCAAAAAATATTGAATCTATTCAAGATGCTTCAGATTAAGAGTCATTTTTTAATCGGTAAAACTTACTTGCCGTTATTCTTTTGCGATGTCGATAATATTTTGTACGGTAGGAGTACTTTTATTGTTTTTAGATACATGTAATAACACATTGAAGTGTTCACCTGTAAATTTTGTTTGAAGGGGGTGGAGCACGACGAAGCATCCATAAAGAGGAAATTGTCTTGGTCTCACGAATATAGCCAGAGAAATGCTTAACAAAAAAATTCGTCCGGAACTTATAATTATTTTTTTCCCTCATTAAAAATAAATGCGTTTTAATATGCTATTGTCCGTGACCTCAATAAGAATGACGAAATCTCCCCTGGACACTGAAAGTTATTATCAAAATTGTTCATGTTTAATTTCGCTCATTGTGCAAAATCCCCAATCTAGCCAAGTAAAAATGGTTCATACTCCAGTTTCGTATGGGTCACTTAAGTTTATAATTAAAAAAAGGCAAAATAAAATTAAAATAAAAACTAATTTCTTACTTGCACCGAATTACTAATACCCTGAAATTCAGCTGGCTCGAACTTTTTTAGTTTTACGCAGTATTATATGTGTAAATATGTGGTTCGGATGTCCCACAAAGCATGTTTATATATATATTTACATATATTTGTATTTGGGCATGCCAACATTTTGCTATTTTACATGATTAAAACCTGTTCGTACTACATTTTTTTATATAAAACAAACTTAATATGAATACCGAGGCTGACATGGCCTAAAAATAAGAAAAAATATATAAGAAGAAACTGAGGCTTACTGAGGTAAAGTTTCAATCGAAGAAAACTCTAAGAAAAAAAGGAAGAAAAATCAAATCAAGAAACCCGTTTTTTAGTTAAAATTACACTAGTGTATAACTTGTTGCCTCCCATGAAAGTTTTTATATGTAGGTTTTGAAACAAGCGTAGAATAAGAACAAAATAAAATTTTGAAGCTGAGAACTGTTGTCTGTTGAAAAAAATAAGAAAACTGAGCCGGAGCAAAATTTAACTGGTTCTCATTAAAAAAAGTGTACAGCGATTTAAAAATGGTTTGCCAATTCAAACACTAATACATTTGCTTCTTTTAGTTTTGAAATTTGTGGTTTTACAAATATCATGTGTACAGTCATGAGGACAAACACTTATAAAGATGACAAATCTACAAGATATTCAGTAGAACCGGCCGAAATTTTGATCCATACAGTGCAACAGACAGTAACCTTACCGCTTTAAGGGCGCACTATCTTCGGACTATATTCCCGGAATAAGAATTCATTCGGCAAGATTTCCAAATGTATTTTCCTGAAAGCAAGAAACAAGAAAATGGCTCTTCCGAATTAAGCCTAGGATAACCCTAAACCACACTGAGCATTATTCACTGATTTCGAAAGAAGAATGCGGCTCGACTGAATCAAGGGATCAAAGGTTTTATTCCATGTATTCCTATCCAATCGAACGCACTTTAAATTTCACTTTGTTATCTAAAGAAAAGAACAACTTAATGCAAAAACTCTGGGCACACATACACACTTTCTCTCTCACACACACACACACACACACACACACACACACACACATTCACGCACACAAACGGACGGACGTAAAACTTGAAGGACTCTTGAGCAAATGCTAATTTGTAATTACTCTCGTAATCCTTTTGTTGCATCTTTAACGCAATATGTTGAGCTGCTCATGTTTCACTCGTGATCTGAAACATGTGGTATAATAATGGAGATGTCAAATAATGTCAAAACGAAGAAAAAACTGACACCTAAACTGAAGTGATGAATGAATGCCAATTAAACACAGCATTTACTGGACAAATGCAAATGACATTGTGTCAAAGCATTATTTCATTTGAACAATAACACACTGTATTGAGAGACCGGGTTTAAAGTTCAAATAAAAAGGCATTTTCTGAGAATCTATGATCTATCGCTACGTGCACCAATGTAGTTTCAACTCTAATTATAAATGATCACAATCACATGCTTTTAACCACCGCCGTAGCCAGTATGAGGCAAGACGAAGCAGTTGCCTCGTCTTAATTTTCCTGCCTATTGTTTCAGTTTGGGGAAAATATCTGAAATGTATTTCTTACTGCGATACCGCGTGACTAACAGCTATATGGGCACCTGCCCTTATCTCTGCTATTATTGAACTTTGAGATCATCACTTTGAAAAATGAACTGCAGAAAATGTCATTTCCTAAAAGCAACAGAAGTTATATATTCGAACATTTATGTATGTTTGCATGAAACAAATGCTGCAAGACGACAGAGTTGGATCTAGGATTTTGATAAGTGTAGTATCTGGGCTCACCCACGTGAAAAATTAGTTTTTATACGCCTTGGACGCGAGTTTTAATGTGTGGTGAAGATA
>JANRMR010042555.1:0-14638 GCA_025434825.1 Bergia sp. 'catenularis' | reverse complement strand
TAGTATAGTATAGTATAGTATAGTATAGTATAGTATAGTATAGTATAGTATAGTACAGTATAGTATAGTATAGTATAATTCAACAATAATTTTCACAGTAAAAACTTCCAGGGCCAATATTTGCAACCACTTGAAAGCATTTTAAATTGTTTTATTTTTTGGTTGTTTTTGCTGTATAATGAAAAGCAGAAAAGAAACGAAAACGGAGCTAGTTTTAAAATAATCTAATAGGACAAAACACATAGAACTCAACGCATTTTGCCTTTTTGTTTCATTACGTTCATCGCACGCACTTTGCCATTGTTGAATCATAAAACAAATAAACCCCCTCTACGCTTTTTGTATCGAGCTATACAGGCACGAGGCTGAAAAAGTGCCCGAAAAGTGAACATTTGTCCGAGGCAGAGCTTTGCACTAGTTTTGATTCCTGTTCCAAAAATGTATCCTGAGGGATATGTGGTCTTTTCTCAAATTTTAATAAGGATAATCTAGTGCAGCACGTGGCACAATACGCCATGAAAAAAACAAGAAAATCAAATTAAATATACTTGAAAAAGATCAATTTATTTGTTTCCGAACCGAGTGGGTTAACTGTGCGCTTATTTTAGAAATGACCAAGGTCTAAAATCGTACTGCAACTTCTTTATTTAAGTTTCCGTTTTAAGATTAAATTCGACCAATCAGTTTATATTATATTCTCAACTTTATTGTAACGAAATCAGTTTTGCGGCAGCGCTTTAGCAAGAAATCAGCTATAGATGTTCTACTTTTGTGGCTTAGTTTCTCTGAACTATTCAGTTGAAGTCATTAGGTTCGAGCTGCTGAATTTCCTCACTCGTCCAAAGAAAAATGAATTAAAAAAAAAACTAATTAGGACATGATTATCAGCATAAAAATCATTATTTGGACTTACAGTCGAAATAAAATATGCCTGACATTCAAGAGGGTCTCCCTGGAGAGGTCTCTGTTCCCGTGTTCCTTTTTCAGAAATTTTGCTTTGTAAGTTTATTCCCTTGTTCCCTGTTCCCCAATATTTTCCCCTACGATTTTTTTCTTTGTTCCCGTGTTCCCGTTAAAAAATTACCGTGTTCCCTTGTTCCGCCCAAACCCCCGTGAGACCCTTATCAACTTGGTTTTACTTTTCTCAGAAGTTTCAATTATTTAGTTGAAATTCATCAAACAGTTTTGCCAGAAATGGTATTTTGTTATATAATTATGTCGCGATTTATTTTATAACGACGGTCATTAAATGCATTATTAGTTTCAATTAGTTTGTCTCGCTCTCTTGCGTCGAACTTGTGAAAGTTAGCATAACAATAGATCACCGTGATTAAAGTCAGGCATTTTAATATTAAAAAATAAAACAAAGTGAAATGTATTTAGAAAGCCAGGTCTATACACTAAATAGTGAAACGTTTCACCCCGTTACCCAGGCAAAGAGTCGATGCGAGTGTGACTTGATTGAGTCACATTTATGAATAAAATCGAAATCAAGACTTCCTAGATTTAGAAGTCATTTTATCCCAAGGAAAAAAAAGCCGGAGAAAGAAGAATTGGGAGTGAAAGCCTTGCACTTTAGCCCTTCACATCTTCCTCTTCCACTGGCGGATGCAGGTGAGCATCACCATAAAATAGACATAAAACAGACGTATAGCAGACCGGAATGAGGGCGTTTGTTGTTACTTTAAGACGTGCCGTAAAAAACTGCAAAGTAAACAAAATGAACCGGATTTTTAATGTTTATTCTTTCAAAAAGAAAGACATTAACCCTCATTCGACCCAAACACACACAAAGAATTTTCTAGTACGATTTATCAATATAGTGTTTGTTTACCTGAAATGCACTTGCATGCAAGGAAGACGGGCAATCAATTGCGTTACCATCAAAGTTTGGATAGAATGGGTTTGCCATAAGTTCATCAATCAGTCTGCAATGTTATCGGAGATTCAGAATTGTCCACCGAACTAGAACTGGGAACGAGTTTGAACGCATTTGACGTTACGGAAAGTACAACGTGTAACAGCTGCCACAGTGATAGTATACTAGAGACTTAAGGCCTAAATAAGAAACTGATTTATTTGATATATAAATTAAACCATTTTTATCTGGGTGCGGGCTCAAATTTATTTTATTGCAGCTATTGCTCTCGGGCTGCCGTCAACTACAATCTATCCTCAAGCGGACTAGAACATATACATGTACCATAAAAGACAGCAAGAGCCAGTCAATTTGCTGCTCAACGGTCTAGCTGCGGGGCAATTTTCCCTTTTGCAAACGGTGTATCACTCTATGCCATTTGTAACAGTTGATGGCATTTCTAAAAACAGTCGATGCCATTTTTTAGATATAAACAAAAAAATTGATGATTTGAAGCGAATTAAGCCGTTGACTCAATGGTAGTGCACAGGACTGGGAGTCCAGTGGTCCCGGGTTCAATACTTGTCGAAACTTTTGTTTCCATACTATTTAAGTTCTTTTTTTATTATTTTTTGTTTCTATCTAGTTTCTTCTTGTAGGAATGGGTAAGGGTTAGGATCAGTTTTTACTGTATTGCCGCAATCACGACTCCATCTTTTTCATGAACACCGGCGACAATGGACTGTCGTTGGAAATGGCATCGACTGTTACAAATGGCATCAACCGTTTACGAAAGGCCACGAAAGGGAAAATTGCAGCGGCGGGTCTGTTTCACGGGTAACAGGTCACAGTTCACAGGTAACAAACTAAACACACCAAACGAAAAGACCAAAACAAACGAAATGACCCAAACGAGCTGTTGAAGGTATCTAGGGATATCAAGAGATATCGGGAGGTGTCCAGAGGTATCCAGTTGTGTTCAATGATATCTAGAAGTGCCAAGATTTGTACGGAGGGCACCTTTTGGACACCTCTACACATCCTTGGACACCTCCATAAACTAATGCCGTAATGGTGTCTAAAGGTGTCGAGATGTGTTGAGAAGTTTCTAGGTTTCTTATTAATAAGTTTTCAATAAGTTTTATCTTTCAAAAAGTCAGTGTCCATTCATCGGGTGTGGCCGGTCTGGGAGAACTGGTTCTGATCGAGGTCATTACGAACGTGTATTTTTTCCCGCCAGAATTCGCTGATTTTCCGAACTGCGTGATGGGAGAACTGGGCGACTTTAATCCCCAAGCATGGCCAGCCTGGACGGGATGGAAAGCATTCCCAGTAAACTATAAGTGAAAAAATTAAAACAATATTTCATTTTTCATGGAATTTTTTTGTTTGTTTTCTGCTTTCTACACATTTATTCACAGATTAGGCGACATAAAAAATAGTAGGTCTGTTAGAGACTAAACTTATATCGTTTCGCCTGGTTAGATAAAAGTCTTGAAAGCAGGAAACGAACAAACATTTTCCATGAAATCAGATAAAATTTACCGGGCTTTAAATAACGAAATTTCAACCAGTTATCTTTTTTTATTTTACAGTTTCTCAGTTCACGAATGTTATCACTAGTATCGCGTTACGGGCGTTAGAGTGGGGGACAACAGTTTTACTTTGCAAAGATGTGCATAAATAGAATTCAACAAGTTTCGCATTCGTGTATTGGATAAAAACACGACAATAGTTCCAAACAAAACTTGGAAAATTTTAAGAGCACTGAGTAAATTCGATTATTTAGCAGGATGCTGTTATACATATATATTACTGCAAAAAATACCGAGTTGGGCAGATAAAAAACGCCTTCATATTGGTACAAGATAAATCACGAAGTCTGAAATTGATATATTCCTTTCTGAAACTACGATAATTAATAAGATGCATGATCTAGGAAATTAATAATCTACATGACCTACAGCGCATCACCAAACAATGGTGATATCTGAGCGGTTTTTAAATACATTTCATTTATTCAATGCCGTGGTTACCCGATATTCATCAAAGCGCAATCAACAAATCAGTCACGTTATGACAAGGTAACAGAGCGAAAAAGACATCAAATTGATGGACCACCAGTACAACTGCAGCTAAAACTTGTTATTTCTCTCTTGTGTTGCTTGTTACTGGACTCTTTGTGTTCCACTTGTAGGTCCTAACAGAGTTTCCAATCAATTTTATATTCCGGTCCATTTTTACGTGCGAAGAGTGTTGGTACTCAGTCGTAATTCCAGAATTCAGATTGAATGCATGCAACAACGCGAGAAGTGGCAGAAAGTGAGCAAATATCCTAAAGGGCTAGAGCTGCAGTTTAAATACTCGGAACACATTTTCGCTTTTTTAACTTATCGTATACGGTCTTTAACAAGCAGCGTAAATATCAAACCTTTTTATCAAGTTTTGATTTGTGTTTTGTTCTATTTTTGTCTACCCTGTAACTTAGCTTCGCACTTGTAGTGTTTTTCTCAAGTGTTGCGTGGAATTGTTGTTGTTTGTGAGAGCACTTAAAAATATTTTAGAGCACAAATCTCGCATGTTGGAAAGTGTAAACATTGAATGGTTTTAGATAGTTAGGTTGATGTCACAAGTACAATTGACGTCAATTGACGTCATCAACTGTGTCCATCGAACCCTATCCAAAAACGAGTTCGCCGAGCCAAGATTTTCTCGGAAAACGATCGTTAAATCCCAGATGTTTAAAGTGTATGCCATTCAACATACGTCCATAATTCTGCATGCAATTTCATTATTTATTTATACAATTTGCACTTATTGAAATGCATCTAAAATTATCAGTTTAAATATAGACTTTTAATAAATTCTAGTACGAACTGGTGCTTGCCCCACATATTCTGATTTTCGCAGCCGTCGTAGTAGGTTGGCAGATATTCTGCCTTTGATTGGCTGTTCATGGTCACATGGGTTGCCTTTCCCTTCCGTCGAGTTCTTGCTCGAGATCTGGTAGACGCTCAGTTTCTTGTCAACTTGATGTGTTTTTCTAGAGCTGGAAGCTTGATCAGGGCAACAAATTACATCTTTAGTATCCGTCAAGAATGGTAGGATCGCAGTAGATAACTTTTGCGATTTGGGCAATCGATCTCATGTGTGCATGTACGTTTTATGATGCTCTTTACCTTATGTGACATTTTTTTCATGTCAACAATTCCGTATGAACTAACTGCCTGAAAGATATATTTCCAGGCCGTTTTTCTTGACTGATATTCGTCCTCTTTTATCGTTGGTTAAATCTTAGTAGATCTTGCACGTGAAATCTAACTGTGAAGTAATGCAGTGAGTTGTTTTGCAGTATACATCCTCGAACTGACCCAGTTTTCTCTTTAATTACAGAAATGGAGGACCATTCGTGAGACTCCTCTCACCGATTGTTTTTGAGTCTAATTCTTGGAGGGCGGATAAATCACTCATTGTACGTGCTAGTTGTTTGGAGGGCAGCTACTAATTGCAATGGACTCGCGAAATGAATCAGGTACCAGTGAGCGTTTTCTTTCTGCTTTCGTGCTTTTTGAATTATGTTCACAAGCTAATCGAACAGCTAATCACAGATTCGAGAGCGTTTGCATGTGTTACAATTATAGACACGAACCTATATGTAGTATTTATAGTTTGCGGCGTCATTTTGTATTCGCCCCATGATGGAGTCAACACGACATATTGAATTTGGTTTCAAAGAAACCACGGGCAAAAGCCAGTTGATCAGCGGAACGCTACCAGTGGACAGAACAAGAAACCGTCCACACTTCGCCTCTGACTTCGCGTGAAACTCGTATTGATCGTACACCATGCCGAAAAAGAAATGAACTAGGAATTAAGTATTTTGTTGTCAGTTGCTTGTTATTAAATTTTGTGAATTGGTCAGTCAGAGAGGTTGGTAACAAGTACACTATCCATTGAAACGACTGTTTTGTACTTTAAAGCGTTTCATACGGAAATTCAGAAGTCTTGAAGAGGCCAAGACTTGAGGATTCAATCTAACCGCAGTTTTTACGGTATGCTGTCGGTGCACTTGTGAATGATGGCTAATTTTGCGTTAATGATATTTGGTGTTTAAATCTTCGAAAGGGTTAAGGTTTGCTTCAACTTTGTCAGTAAGTTATGGTACTCGTTTTCCACCAGTTTTGCATGGTGCACCCGCGTTTACCCTCGATGATTATCCCTTGTGATTTGCATACTTCGTCATTTATGATCTGTGATTTCAGAAAAACACGTTTTCCTCCGGCCTCTCCTGTCGTTTTAAAGCTTAGTTGCTTCCTCCGTTGACGTTTATCGTACACGTTTTAAACCAGACGAAAGACGTAGCTAATTTCGTTTCCGACTGCGTTGTTTTACTGAGAGATTCCATCAATCTACAGTCATCTGAACGGCTTTTTCAAAAGATCGAGTTTTCGCTTTAGTGAATTTCATTGAGATTTCGACTTGGACATCGGCGATCTGTTAAACATTATCTTCACTTTATTTATTAAGAGTAACCTTGGCTATTGCCAATGTAATTTGCACAGCGATTTGTTAGGCAAAATTTGTTTTGGTGAATGAACGATTCCACGACAACTTTCATCAATTCGTGCATGTATAAAACGAGTGTTTGCGCTCATTTTGGTGTATACAGCCTGATTGTTTGAAAGCGTCTTGTTTATTTTTCCAGTCTCATTGTTGTAACAGTGAATGATATCACCATTACAACTGACGAAATAGCAGAGCTGATCAAAGTATTTTTAGAGAAAATCAGAACTAAAAACATTTCGTTTATTTTCTAAAATTATTTTTAATGTACAATTGAACCCTCGAGAACTCTTTTTGGGGGATGAATTGAACTACTCATTACTGTTTACTATTTACGCTGCAGTGTTCACTGAACAGTGTTAAATAGTAGTACTGGTACTACGAGAGAGCTTCATATGATTCTGTTAGTTACAGTGCAGTTTTGACTTAAATTAAAAAACAATAGCCCGAAACTATTGGTGTATTTACTGTATGTCAGACAATACATGATCGGAGCTCTTTTGTTTTGGTTCCAGTAACAGTATTCCTCACAGTGCATTATAACCAAAATTCTATCCATAGTCTGCATGCTCAATTAACATTTAAATCTCACTTTAAAAATACGCTAGTTCATTTGGTTAAAATTTTTTAATTCATTTTAATTCAATTTTATTTCATTCATTCTATTTTACAATTGTTGAATGTGAGGCAGTGGAATTTTGGGGGATCACTAATTTTTAGAATCATCCAAAAGAGTACCATAAAGAATTTCTTTTACTTGATTGAAAAGGTTGATAAGATATATTTACAGTAGGCTTTTGAGATTGATTCTTGAGAGAAATTTACATTGAACATGCTTGAAATAAGATTGCAGAGTTTTGAAAATTTGAAACTTACAGGTAACATTCCCCAGACCCCCTTGCATTTCCTTATTAAATCTTCCATCATGTATGTTATGCTGACAGGTTTTATCTAAACTCAAAAGACTCCAAGTGTTGCTTCACATGCATTTTATAGTAAGGATGCAGTAGTTCAAGAAAATAACAATTTACCCACAGCATGTCTCCAGGTTTTCCTGATATGGCAAACATTACCCATACCCTCTGGATTTTTTTAATTATCAAGAAGAAAAGGTGTAAAGCTATAGACAACATTGATACCCTTGCACAACTGCACAGATCAGACAAGGGTTCATTAATGTCATTCTCAACTTCAAAGATTTTCTGAAAAATGTAGCAGCAATATTAAATCTAGCTTAACCAACCACGATATTCATTTTGTTCTGTGATTTAGAGATACATTTGGTGGTGGTTTCTTTGTTTTCTTCCGCTGTTTTGCTCTGTTGCATGTGATGCATTTTGGTGATGCCTGTAACATTTGATGGATGAGGAGGCCTGGAACAAAATAGACAAGCTGTTCATGTGACAGGATTCAAGATGGAATGGTGTAAATGTTTCAAGAATTAAACAATCTTTTCTCATTAAATATTTCTATATATGTGCGAGAAACCAGAAAATTATTCACTGGAGTTAGTTTGTAATTGGAAGACTCGAGAAATTGTAACAGATTTTGGATCGTGTTTAATAACCTTTTAAAGTTTATATGAAAGCCTGTGGCCATATTTTGATTCAGTGACTGTATAGGTGAAATTTTGTCTTTGATTTTTATTTGTTTTTCTTATATGCCACAGCTGGTAAATTGGAATTTTCAAGCAATTTGATCATACTGATTTGAAGTGGACCATCTGGAAAGTATATTGATTGTCCACCCATCCCTCTCCAGAATTTCTTGGGCCTTTAACCCCACCACCTCACCTCTCTAGAACTTTCAGTTCCTTCCATGGTGGGAATATGGATATTTTCTGGAATTATATGTTATGTCTGGTTTTATTGGTGATGTTAGAACAAGCATAAGAACACATTCTGCAAGGTATCATCTAGATTTAATGCAGTTGTAAAAGTACATGTGAAAATAGTTAGGAAGGAAGGTGTAAATTTATAGAAAAGATCGAGTGTTCTTTTGTGGGAGGTCAGTCCTAATTATGCAAGACTTACAGCTAATCTTGGCATGCATCTTTCCAAGAATAAGAAACTGTTATAATAATGAAAAAGACAAATGAATACCAAATGATACTAAGTGGTACCAAAGTCTGGAATATTAAGCCCTAAGAGGTATGACGAGCATTCCTGCCTCTGTTAGTATGGGATTCTCCCTCTTCCCTCTCCTCCAGGCCTTTTATACATCACAAGGTTGTTTTCAACCAGCTTACAGCCTAGCAAGAGTTTCATAGGTGAAAACTGGGAGTGCCATGAAGTCTAACGGATAATACATGTACAGTCAAAAAAACAGAACTTTAAAAACAGAACTGCGGTTTTTATTATTGTATCCATTCAGTCAGTAAGAAATGTAATTAGTATTGGTCATAGGTGTAGTTAGTGATTCATCGAATTTAGTGCTAAGGAAAACAATGGTTTCACTGCTTTGACATCTAAGCAGCTATTGATTGTGGTATCCTGTGTTGTGTGGTGAATTCTATCTCAGTTGTGACCGCATGATCATGATACATGTTAAATGGTACTAGTGGGTATATAAAATTATTATACAGTATCTAATGCAAGTTTGTATTTGAAAGAACTTGAACTTTTTTTGCAGATTCACCTGGCAAAAGATCATCATCAAGTGTTGGCAATAAACCAGTAGCTCATCTACCACCCCACTTCAAACAAATATATGCACAAGGTAAACTAAAAAGAAAATTACAAAATTAATGACATTAATAATTAATTGATAATAATTACTTGACAGTCTTAATATGGATCATTGTAGTTAAAAATATTGCAAGAAAAATTACATTATGAGTACATGTTTGTCATGAATACCTTGTGTAAAGTCAGTTAATTTATATACTGTATGAACATTTGTTGAACAAATCCAATATTGTTTTAGGCAAAATGAATGTAAAAAATCCTACATTTGTATGGGAAAATTTTTAAAAAAAAGCCTGCTGTCAAGATACGTAAAAATGCACCTCTTGAGATCTTTATTTTCACAGTTTTCCGAGGGGTCATACCCCAGACCTCCCCAGATACATGTACTTGCAGCATTTGACAGTCATAATACATGTATGAATGTACCTTATTTCTCAATTTCCCCAGCCTTAAAAAATACACTGTGTTTCAATTAAAGCAATTACTTTAATTTACTCCTGACCAGCATTAATCTTGCTATAATCCCTGTAGACCTTATATAATTGCTAATTTTGGTTATTTCTTCTTTTAGATGTTGATGGGGAATTTGGAGCAATGGACACAGGAGAGCCAACACCAGTGACAAGATTGATATTGTCATCAACACAGCAACAGCAGCTATCAGAGCTGTTACAGTTGAAACACCATCAAGATATTCAGCAACACTTAGTACTTCAGCACTACCAGCAACAGCTTCTACAACAGCAAGAGTTCTATCGCCTTGAACTTCAGCGCAGTCGAGCTATTCAGGATGTTCAGCAAAAACAGAGAAGAGATGAAGAGAGGAGGTTAAGAGAAAAACAGGAAAAAGGGAAACATGAAACTCCACTGCAAATGCAACAGCAACCCAAAATCAAGGTTAGAATTTTGTTGAAAACAAGCTATTTAGGTTATTTCTCATGACTTTACATGTATATACAAGAGGCATCTGATATAGTCCAGTTTCATATTTGCAGTTGCCACTGATTACAATGACTACAGATTCATTCTAATAATGTTAACCAGTGCACTTGATGTTAAATATTCTTAAATATACCAGTGAAGATATCTGCTATTCACAAGTCTGTGTAGTGTTGAAAGACTTCATTTGTATTTATAAATATTCAACACCAATTTGAGGCTAACAGTTTGAAAACGAGACAGTCTGTATTCTTTGTAGCTTGCAGAAACTGTGATAATGAAACTGGACTGTTTCACATAATTGACTTTTTAAATAACATCCAATCTTGTAACTTCATAATTTCCGTGTAACTCTGCATAGTTCCAAAGAAACAGCATGATATAACAAAAAAAAATCCATAAGTTAATAATTTGTCCATCAAATTTGTTTTACCTCCTACAAATAATTATTAGAACCTTTATTTATCCACAAAAGTCACAACAGCCAACTAGGCTGATTTAGATGTAAGTCAAATAATAAAAACTATTAAGACAATAATAAAAACTATAAAAATAATAATAAATATAAAGATAGTAAAACACAGTAATATATAATAATTTAAATATCACTCAAGAATAAGTTATATTATTAACTATTGCTAAGCAGTGTGACAGACTTGATCGAGGGTATGCCATTCTGTCCGGTGAGGAGAAAAACGGCTGACCATGGCCGGTTGGCTGCATTCGGCCATGGTCGGCCACGGTCGGCCACTTTTCTTGGCTTTGTTTTTTACCGATCGAGGCCGACCATGGCGGACTGTCCATTTCGGTCGGCCAAGTTATACACCTTGGTTTATCGCTTTCTTGCTGGTTTTAGATATCAGTAGTTTCTTGCATTTGACGCATATCTTGACGTGACTTGAAACACTCACTGACTCAGTGTTCGATACTTGTCAGTTTGTTATTTGGAGCCGACGGACAAAACGTTCTCTTATTTGTACAATCTTGTACAGGCAGAACTCAAAGTCATTGCAGTTTTTATGTTGGCTACTTTTAGATATGAAGCACATCTTTCGGTGAATGAAATCAATATAGCATTGAAGAAATTGAACAAGTAAACAAACTAATGGCAGGCAGGGCTGAACCTGGAAGCTAGCGCGGCAAAATATTCAACAGCTGCAGAAAGACCGAGAATGAGCCACTTGAAAGAAAATGGCGATGAGAAGCAACAGTTGTTTAGTGGCTAGTTTTCATGAATTTTCGTCAGAAAATTTTATAGAACCATTCTCACACCAATATTCACTAATGTTCTGAAGTAATTTTGGTTCTATAAATTTTCTGATGAAAATTCATGAAAACTAGCCACTAAACAACTGTTGCTTCTCGTTGCCATTTTCTTTCAAGTTACTTGTTCCCGGTCTCTTTGCAGTTGTTGAATTTTTTGCTGTGCTAGTTTCCAGGTTCAGCCCTCTAAAATGGCTGCCGTTACTTTGCTTACCTGTTTAATTGCTTCAATGCCATGTTGATTCCATTCACCAAATGATGTGCTTCATATCTAAAATAGCCAACATTAAACTGCAACTACTTCGAATTCTGCCTGTACAAGATTGTGCAAATAAAAGACAAGGATCGAACACCGAGTCAGCAAGTGTTTCAAGTCACATCAAGACATGCTTCAAATGCAAGAAACTACTGATATCTAAAACCAGCAACAAAGCAATAAACCAAGGTTTATAACTTGGTCGATTGAAATGGACGGTTGGCCTTGGTCTGTCAAAAAAACAAAGCCAAGAAAGGTGGCGACCATGGCTGACCATGGCCGACTGTGGCCAACCATGGCCAACCGGCCACGGTCGGCCATTTTGCTCCTCATTGGACAAAATGGCATACCCTCACTTTTGTGATTTGTATGAGAGCACCTTCCCAAGGGAGACCCAAACTTCACAGCAGTAATCTAGGTGCATTTGTACAATCGAATTATAAGCTGTTATCAATGTATCTATAGGTATGTATGGTCTTTTTATTACACCTAGTCTGGAAGCTAATCTTTTTGGAAGTATATTCAATGTGATCATCCCAACAAAATAATGTTTCATCCACAACAACTACAAGTGTTTTGCTCTTATTGTATATAGTGACTTTGTTTAGGTCTTTTTTGTCAATTTTTAAAACTGGCATTTCTTCTAATTTAGATATTAAACATTGCCTAGTACCTACAGTATTAACATGAATTCTGTTTTGGCAACATCTAAGTGTAACTTATTTGCTGTTAGCCAGTTCTTAATCCTAACTAATTCTTGATTGGCCCTACTTTCTATGTCACTTTTGTTCGAGCCACTCAGTGCATCAGGGTTGCCAAAAAGTGTCTGATGGAAATAAGGACTTATTTTCTGAAGGTTGAACCAAGTGAGGAGATTAAAGAGGATGAGGTGCAGATGGATCAGGATGAAGAACATGATAAAATGGCCAAGGTGAAGAGGGAACACTCCCACCACCAATCACACCAAGAGAGTGAGTAAGACTGATAGTACATGATGGCTTGATTACCTTTCAGTTTCACATGATTGTATACTGTCCTCAGGAAACATACCACTTCCCAGTACTATAAATGTGGTTCGTGTGTTCAGGAATATTATAATAATTATAATAGTAATAATAATAATAATAATAATAATAAAAGCTTTATTTGAAGAAGGTGAGAACAATCAGTTATTATAGGCTGGCTTACATGTTGCCTTCTAACAATATTCTGTCTACCTATCTACCTAAAAAATTACAATCTAAAGTGTACAAGTTATAAAATAGATATAAATTTACAATATAAAATACACATGTAAAATTTAAAACTAGATAAGATAATACAGTACAGTACAATAGAAATGTCTCGTGGAGCAGAAAAGATAATATCTACCCTATTAAAATGGACAAAAAAACATTAATTTGTTAATATTTTTATAACAGAATAACATTAACATCCTGATGCCTTAGGATTTTATCCTAACAATCCATTTGGAAATATGCACAGTTTGTACATCAGGAAATTAAACCTACAAACAAACAGTGATATGTGTCATGGTCCCAGAGGGTGTACTCCCTTACATGAACTAAATAAGTATGTGTGGTGCCAAAGGGTATGGCTTTGGAGCTGTTTTTGTCTGAAATTGGGTATAGATTTTGACTTTTTGGTCTTAAATAGGGAATCGTTTATAGAAATAATATGGAAAAGTGGCTTGTGAAACACATTTTGTACATCTGAAAATGGGTATCAGTGTTATTGTCTCATCTAAAATTGGGTTGGTAAGTCTCATAATTTGGTCTTAAAACAAGTCAGGTTTAATGAAGTGCGCCATGTGCCCCCACCAAAATAATTGGGAAGTACCCCTCCCCCTGGGATTACAGCCTAGTAAATAAAGAACACATTGGCAGATGCATGTAAATACAAATGGATGGATAGTTTATCCTGACTTGTATTGCAAGCCAGGCTTCAAAATTTTTGTCTGCATTTTAAGTTTCATTTTGAAGCATTGAACTTTGGTATTCTTATTGAATGCTAATTGATCATAGCCAGTGAAATGCAACTATGTTTCACCTTGATAAAATCAAAATATTTCAAGTTGTTGCCACCTAGCCAATTCTTTTACAGATTGAGTTGTTTACTCATTAATTTTATAATTCAAGGAAACCACTATTTAAAGTGTGTGTGTAAAATATATACTGGTTTCAGTGCATGATATAAAACCATAGAGCTGACATCTGTGTTTCCAATGGTCAAAACAGCTTTGTTGATAAATTACTGGTGAAACTGTAGACTTATAAAAGTCTGTTGACCCATGTTCGGATAAAATTATTTTCTGACAACTATTTGCAACTGTAGTATCAGACAAATATAACCAGACAGAATTCTTATGGTTTTCAAGCCTTTCGGTCAAGAACAGGGTATCTAAATTACAGTGTTTTGGTCAGGAACAGGATGCCAAATGTGACTGTCCATGTGAAAACCTGTATAAATGCACTTCGAACGCGTTCGCGTTTGAGCAATTAAAGACAAAAGAAAAAACGCACCTGCATTCGGAACAAATGTAGCCTGCGTTCGAATGCATTCGTGTTCACACCTTACTGCATTCGAACGCGTTTTTCAGCAAACGCACCTCGTTCGAAACGAACGCACAAGTGTGTTCAAAACGAATGCACCTCGTTCGAAACGAACTCAAGCAGTGTGTTAGAAACCAAAATGAAATAACACTGTCTTTTTGTTTAAAATCAGTCAGTCGCAAAAGAAGCACCTACAGTGTACTATAAACAATTCCCTGCAGCACTTTTCAACGTTTTTAAAAATGTAATTCTTGTTTGCATCTTGTAGAGGGTTAAATGAGAATTAGAAAACACAGTATCATCCAAAAGTCTTGCGCTGTAAGTCCAGTGTATTTCGGCAAATTCGTGTCATTTGTGGTGAAGTTACAGTGAATTTGTGGAGTGGGATATTTTCGCTGAAAAATTGGCGAAACCATTGTTCTCTAATGAGCGAGAATATCCCGAAACTTATGATGTGAGCAGAAAATGTTGCAGCAAAAATACAGTGAGTTTGCGGAGAAAACATCTCAGCTCTTGTTAA
>JANRMR010042333.1:0-14640 GCA_025434825.1 Bergia sp. 'catenularis' | reverse complement strand
CCCCCCCCCCCCCCCCCCAACCGGGGCAACGGTGGAAGACAGTCAGCCGTCATCAGCACGTTTCGGGTAGAGACGACATTGAAGCTGTCTGAACAATCACAGTCAACCAGTAAATGGCTGTCTGGCCGGCGATTCTCTGCAACAACAACTAGTCCCGCCATTCCTTGGGCCATGTAGTAACATGTGACTCCAGGAATTCCCTGTAAGAATTATAAGTAAAACAGCAAGTGCGTGAATATCAATAAGTAGGTAAATAAAGTAAGTAAAACTAGAAGGTAAATGGGTAGGCATGTAAGTAAGTAGGTAAACTGGCAGGTAAATGGGTAGGCATGTAAGTTAGTAGGTAAACTGGCAGGTAAGACAGTACGTACGTTAAGAAACTTAATACGAAAGAAGGTAAGTAGATTAGTAAGTAAGTAAGAAATTAAGTAAGTAGATAACTAAAGTAAATATGTAAAGTAAGATTATGAAGTAAAGTAATTAAGAAGGTAAATAAGTAAAGTAAGACTATGAAGTAAAGTAAATTAATTGTTTAGTCAGTGAATCACGTAAGTAAATACGTAAATTAGCGTATTTTTTGTTGACAGTTACACAAGTTTCAAAATCAAACTTTCGATGAAATATGCTTACATAGCTAATTATGTTTGCTTTCAAACCATTCACACACAACTTACCTCGTGTTTGTTTCCTTTAGCAGTGACAATCATCACCAGCATGTCTGCGAGGCAGAACTCCGGCATGGGGATCTGTTCAACACTAACTTGGCGGGAGCTGTGCACCGCGAGCAGGTAAGATGGGAACATACCGTCACTAGTTACACTACCCTCTGAAGCCACAGCAAGTTCTGCACTACCATCCAGTTTCCAATGATTGAATGCAGATGTCACTGGAAACACAGATATTACATAAATAATCGAATGTTTACCCGACTTACAATTGTTCCTCATTAGTTTTGTGAAAAGATTACATAAACATTGTTGCTGATCAAGAAAAAAAAAGTGATATTTCTTTTTTTGAAGCTTTCTTAATTGTAAAGGCAAAGCTCTATCAGACGCTGTGAATGTGATTCGAGTATTTTTAGATCGAAAAAAAATTAGAGGTTGTTTGTTTTAGCAAAAAAAAAAGGGATTTTGTGCCGCCATTTTGGCATTTTGCAAGCATTTGTCTCTTGCGACAACTTGCGGATTCACAGCTGCTATCCCAAAGGTGGCTCGAACTGTTATTGTGTTAACCAAGACAGTTTACCTATCAAGTAGTTCCCAGGCTCCAGCACCTCTGTGCAGGACACGTTGGACGAGACCTGCCTCTTGCTGTGTGTGACGTAAGCAATGAGCTTCGGCTGCGATGAGTTGGCAGCGGCACGGAACACCGCGATACACAGGTCCAGCGGTGAACGCACACCTTCGGCCACACCCCTGCAGGAGTAGCATTAAAGTGTGAGCCCTATGTACGGCTTGAGCTTAAGTCAAAATTACGCGTGAACTATCCTAAATATCACGAGTAATTATTCATTTACGTATGTAGGTCTAAACGATAATCCCTTTCCCCCACTCCTTCCACCCCTACTCCCCGGGAGGCAAACCAGTGACTGGTGCTCAAATGAAGCAAAACTTCGAATGCTTTGTTTTACCTTACTCCTTCTTGATACAAACATAAGTCAACTTCTGTAGGAGTAAACACTGTCACCAAGGTAACCTTGGCAACCTCCTTGCCGGGAACTCCTGCATTTGGCGGGAAACTGCCGCCAACTCGCACCTCGGCCCAGTCCTCGCGGACTTTGCAGATATCCACACTGTCAAAGTATCTACAAAGAGATGAACGGATTTAGTCACTCAACATGCAAAATGTCTCGAGACGTAGCAAACAAAAAGAATTTGGATGCATTCACAGAGAAACGGTTTTGCTTTCGAAAAATAACATAAAACTTTATAAATAAAAACAAATATAGTCCTGGTGAATGTCCGTGGACAGCGACGTTAAGCAGTTCGGCTACTCTCTAGAGGTTCTATAGGGGAACTTAAAAAGAACCCACGCGCTTCTCGAAAAGAGGTTAAAAATGATCTGTGTCATGCGCATAACATATTTCAACTGCCTCGAGGTAAGGCACAGGCCGTATAATGGTGTGTATATCGGAAACGCCTGTATTTGCTTTCGGCTTGACCTAGTGAGCTACATTTTCGTAATTCAGCGGTAAAAGCAAACGAATCCTTATACGAAACAAGTATGCTTTTCAAAAACGATGTTAATTTCAAAAACCTTAGTCTGAACTGTGAAAACTTGATGGTGTTTTCCGATGGAAAGCGTGCTTTACACAGCAATATATAAGAGTGTTCTATCGGCACCAACTGTTTCTTGTTGGTTGGGTTTTTTCGTGTTCTTTTTGGAAAAAACGTTTTGTAGTCTTCCTGCAGATTATTAACTAATCTTCAATAAGATATCTAAAATGTTTCGGTTCCATTAAACCCTAGACCAATTGTAGATCAGTAGTTTTAGGAGGAGCCACCCACCTAGTGAGCACAGTTACTGAACAAACGTTAGTAAAGGTAAGGAAAATAAAACTGAAACCTAAATGCGCACGCTTTTAATATAACCATAAGATCAGTTTCTTCAATAAAAATCATTTTTTGTTGATAAATATATTGGAAGCAAAAAGTAAAATACTCTCTAACATTGAGTTTGCTTACTTACTCAGGTTCCAAATTTCGTTTCAAGAAAGAAAGAAACTGTTTTCGGGAATTCTCAGCTGGACGAAATTGGAAGTGTCGATTATACAATCTCACATGATCATCAAACGCGATCCAAGCTCTTGTATGTAGCACAAACTCAATGTTGCAGATTGTTTGACCTTTTGCTTTC
This sequence comes from Bergia sp. 'catenularis', assembly GCA_025434825.1. Taxonomy (NCBI): domain Eukaryota; kingdom Metazoa; phylum Cnidaria; class Anthozoa; order Zoantharia; family Parazoanthidae; genus Bergia; species Bergia sp. 'catenularis'. The sequence continues at coordinate 11,784 of JANRMR010042333.1, read as the reverse complement.
AATATTTTCAATTTATATTTGTTAAAGAAATCCGTCTCATGTTACAAGCATTCGAGTTACTTTAATTACTAACTTGAGCATATCTTCAAAGGACATCCAGAACACTCCCTCCATAGCTCCGTGTGCCATCAGTTCATTTCTCAGCTCGGGGGTCCACAGTGGAGATGAATCGGACCAGTCACCAGTCCACGAAAACCGGCCCCACGGATTACGCAAACGAACAAGCCTGGGGCACAACAAAACCAATTTTAAAAAAATGTACTTGTGCATTTCGTTTCAAAAAGTCGGGGAGGTTTGGAGCTGTACATCATGATTATTTTTATCTTATTTTATCTTATTGCTTTTATACGGCAGTTTTCCAAAAATATATAAAGTTAAACTTCCACAAAATAAACCCATCCCACAGATCGATTCAGCCAAAAACTTTGGCGTAGTTTGTAAACAAGACAATGCCGCGGCAATGTTCCTACAAATAAAAATCATCTGTAAATGTTCTTTTTATCAGCTTAGCAAAGTTTTCCTGATCTTAATCTTAAAAAATCCAAAACTATCAGTATGAAGCATAACTTTAATTTGATGTAAGACCCCTTCAAGACACCAAAACTGTTAAGTTTAAGACTTGGAAAACAATTCCTAAGAAAGAAAAATAGGACCACTAAAGAATCATTTAAATGCTGACATTAACAGTAAGCGGCTGTGAACTGTCGATACCTGATGCCGTGTACATCACACACATCTAGCACGGAATAAGCGTGATGTGTCTGTAGCCCTACTGAGTTATAAATTGGTTCTTCTGCCTTTGTAGTGTCCCCGCCACATGACGCACCAATTAGAAACCTGAAATAGTAGCAGGATAATTAGACAAAACAAAATGAATCATTATTTCAGTCAATTGAGAGAGAACTTGAGATACCATAAACAACTCTAATTAGCGCCCCCGTCTCTATTAAGTGTCCCTCTCTAATAAGAGCCCCTCTCTAAGCGCCCCCTTTAGAGCTTTAAATCTGCAGCAAGCACCCCCTCTCTATTAAGCGTCCATTCACCCCCACCCCCCCGACTCAGAACGGATTAATAGTGCGTTATATTCTTGATCTCAACATTTCCAGCTTCCAGTTTCATATGGGGCAGTTTCGGTACTTTCTTGTCAATTGTTGTATTACAGTGTACTATAGCGTTAACATTAGGACTAATGTGTCACTGAATACATTTGAGTGTGGATATGATTAAGACCGTGCATACAGGCAGTATTGCTATTCACCATTGCTATTCATTAAAGATCGGTATTTATTGCTATTCATTAAAGATCGGTATTTCAGAAATAAAATCTCATCTACTTTGGCTCTCAACGAGTTTCAAATAATTAAGTGCCCCCTCTCTAGTAAGTACCCCTCTCTATTATGTGCTCCTCCAGAAGGCCAGAAAAATACATAAGCGCCCAGGACGAAACTGAAACCCAACGTGAACACATGTACAGTGCTAGAACTCACCCTGCAGTTCTTGAGCTGAGAAGCTGTGCCCAGACCATGTCCTTGTCAACCACCTCGGCGTCACCAGTGTGTTGGTTAGAAGCTACAGATATTTTGCATATAATTTGAATGAATACAACTTAAAATTCGATTCAGAAACAACAATGCTGAAGCAAAAACATAGGAGAAAAGCTAAGTATAGTAAGGGCTTTTTATATTAATGGTCTGAAGGATATATGTACAGGAATGTAGGACCCTATAATGTTTAAAATTTTTGTTATAAATATAATTATAATATAATATTTGTTGTGTTTGGAGTTCCGTATTTTAAACTTTGGTTGGCTGTAACTGTTTTGACGTGATCTTTTTTTAAAAACTTATTAATAACTAGCAGCATTCTTCCAGAATCTGAAACTAAAAACATTCAAGAATGCTTTTACAATAATTAAAGCTCAAATATAATTTATGTACAAATACATTCAATTATTTTACTGAAAGAAATTCATGATCAGTTTTCTTTAAATACTTATTACATGTAAGACAGTAAATTTATTTTTTTGAGATTACTCAATTTAGTTTATTTTTTTGAGATTACTTAATTTATTTTTTAAATTTATATTGATTTTATATATTTAGGAGTAAACTACCAAGCATCATCATTTGAGTGATTAACTCTGAAATGCTGGGTTTGAATGGACTGGTAAACTGGGACAAGGATGCTGGACCTTTCTTGGCCTGTTCTCTGTCAATCTGGTAGCCTGGGTAGCTCAGTAACTCAGATACATTGCAGCCTAGCACAAGATCTCACGGTGTTGTGGGTTTGATTTAATAATTCACAGCTTGGTTTTTCTTTCTTGGGTTCCTTTGTAAACATTTGTCTCTGTTTGCATCTTAGCATTTTAATGCTATTCCTCCTTGATGGTCATAGTGCTGTACTTACTCACAAAAATGAAAAATACTTACACAAGTGTTCATGTACATGAGGGGGGTGGGTGGGTGGGTGGGGAGGGAGGGTGGGGAGGGAAGGATGTTAAAGATACTGATGTAGTTGTGTGTTCAATTCAGTACACATCCCAATTAGTTAATTCAAAATGTACAGAGCAAAATATTAGATATTATAACCAAATGCAGCATACTTACGGTGAAGTGTTAGACTTTCACAGGGGGCACCAGTTAGTATCGAAAGACCTTCAATGCACCGACCAGCTGAGAGAGCTTGGTAACAACCAAACATCTTGGCAACAGCCTTCTCTATTAGTGGCACCCACAGTTGATGGCGTTGGGCCTTAAAATATTACAAAATGAAGATGAATAATAGTATTAAACAGTTAAATTAAAGAAACTTAACATCTTGGAACCAACAAAGATTAATATCTTCAATAATCAATTGCAATCAAACAAACTCATATACTTCTGACCTCTTTTTCAAATTGGAACAATAAGCAGTACCTTCTTTCAAGGTACTGTAGTTGAAGTTTAATAGAGTGAGGGGGTATAACCATTAAGATTTGGCCACTCAGCACTAATAAACAGATACAGTTATTATTAATTGTGTTAAGTTTAAGTGCTGTACAGAAATCCCAAGTAATTCCTTCTGAGCAATAACCCTTGAAAGGAAATGGGCCCATACGGAGAAAGAGAAAAATCTCTGACCCCAGTGGGAATTGAACCCTCAACCTCTGGAACAGATCACCGTTGCTCTACCAACTGAGCTACAAGGCCAGCTGGGAGCTGGCCGTGGGCAGTTTACATGTAGGTGGTAATGTGCGGCAATGAACACACGAGTGAGGGGGTAATGCCAGGGTCAGAGATTTTTTCTCTTTCTCTGTGTGGGCCCATTTCCTTTCTAGTGGAGTTTAATAGAGGCTTACTTTGTCTTTGACACAGTATCTGAGACTGGTAGCTTATTATGAAAGAGGTTTAAATGGAGGTTGGGGCAACTACATGATTGTAGAATTAACTTTAAAATTAATATTTATAAAGTACCTGAGAATACACTGGCTGTCTGTGTGCATTACAGGGCAGTAAGTCATCAACTACCAGAATTGTCCACTTGCCATCTTTACACAAGCGCACTTGATAAACTCCTTCCTCACAGATCTGCAACAAGAGTTTAAATCATAGACTGTTCAGTTGCATGTAACAATAAATCAATTGTAGCTTAACTACATTTATATGTAAAATATATTTATTTAAAACAATTAAAATGATAAAACAATTAAATAATTATAAAATAAAAAATCATAAAATAATATTTAGTTTGTATTACAAAGACATTTAAGGATGCAATTACATGTAACACCATTAAATATAACTAACAAACATAAACAAGAAAATGTAGCTATGCCATAATATTATTATAAGTTGTAAAGGTAAAGGTAAAGATTAAGCCCTTATTTAACATTCATTTGGTAGTTCCATCAGCTCCTAGAGCTGGTATCAATGGAAGCCAACAGTGTGCCCTTTAACCCCTTCCTCGTTAGTGCCCCATTTTACGACTGTATTTAAAGATAAAGCTACATGGATCAGAGAAGAGTCAAAGCAGACGTTGGAGTCACCGAGAATTGAACTGGGGACTTCCAGTTCTGAAGGCCAAATTGCACTAACCAACTGAGCTATGCCTCTTCGCACTCCTTTCAAAGCAGTCACATTGTATGCACCTTTCAAAGTTACTGTTATATACTCAGCTGTGCTATACATTGTATATCCATATATCACATGGTATATTAAACTATGTCATGTTACTTTATATGGACATTGTGTTAGGTTTTGCTATAATATGTTATTTTATTTTGTGTTATTTTATGTTATGTTATAATGCATGTTTTGATATGAAATTATGCTATGTTATAATTCATTAGTCACATTTATTTACTCATTTCCAAATTCACCTAAGGCAGATATTAGATAAAAGGTCAAAGTGTCCGCTATTACATGTAGGACTGTCTACCCAAAATATCACACCATGATCTGCATAATTTATTATTATAATGTTATGCTATGCTACAGTGCATATGCTATCAATGTAACATGATGTTTAATTGTTATGTCATGTCATACATGTTGTGTTATGTTATCTTATGCTATGTTACATTGTAAGTATGCCATGCTGTGTTGTTATATACATCATGCCATACCATGTTATACAGAGTGTTACTTTAAATCATGATCTGTTAATGTGCACAACAAAAATTGGTTTCCAAAAAATTGGTTTCAAAATTTGTAAAAACATTTATTTATAATAAATTTATTATCTAATTTTTTATCATTGTTTATTTATATATATTTCATTATTCTAATAATTTGTGTATTATTTCTTATTTTCATTATAAGAATTAGTATTAGACGTATCAAGACTTCTTGCAATAAGGGTTTAGAAATTATGTACATGTACAAACAGAAAATACTAGAAAGCAAACTTTGATGTGTTTTTCAAACTTTTTTTGCTGTTGATCATTATTTCCTGTTCTTGCTTACGAGTATATCCACAGGTCTAAAGTGAGGTTTAGTTTACAAGTTATATACCCAGGTTTGATACATAATTTAATATTTGCATTCTAAATATATACAGATGTACCTGTCAAGGCACATGTCTTATAGCAGGTGACTATCATATGGTTAACCTCTTACAGAAAAATACTATTTTTATGAATTTCACATTACAAACCTCTCTTGTCACCAGAATCTTCTCCACCAGTTCTGGTTTCTCTGCAAGGACAGACAAGGCACTCAACAACCTGTTGCAAAAATTTTAAAATATAATGATTAATTAAGCCTAATATAATTATATGGTTGTAACATGGGTAATTTGGGAGACTAATAAATGTTTTTAGTGCTGGGGTAGAGCAATGGAGAGAAATTAAGGAGAATAATTCTAAATTAAGTTAAAAAATGCAAAATTCCAACAGACACTGAAAAAGCAGTATTCCATTAATCAAATAATATTTGATTACACAACAACAATAAATTTATTTAGCACTTACTTTTTTTACAAGAAATTCATAGATACATGTGAGAAGTGAATAAAGCTTTGAGTGCAAGCCACCTGTAATAACCATAAGGGCTAATTGAAACTGAGTGAGTGAGTGTTTTTAAAAAAATTAAGTACCTACTAAACCTGTACCTCAGTTGTAAAATCTTTCCTACTTTTCTAGCCAGTAAATTAAATGTTCATTTTAAAAAATATTAAAAATAATAATGAAAATATTATTATTAGTACAAATATTTTGACACATAAATCTAGCTGTACCTTGTCTACCTGGAAATGTTGCTATTATTTTCAAAATTACTTAGAACTTTAAACCCTGCCATCTATAATTACACATTAGTTATCAGTTAATGCACAGCCCTGGGCAGATTTAGGGGAGGGGTCAAGGGGAGTTACAACCCCCCTATCATTGGCAATAATATATGCCAGGGGCATAGATAGCAAGTTTTGGTTTGTAAGCCCGTTTCAAACTTTGCGAGTGCAGTGGGAGACTGGAAGGTCAAGAATAGGCTTATGAATAATAAAGACAATTTTTCCATGCCTTATTATTGCAACTCCAGTGGGATAAATATGAGATGAAGCACTTTACATCTTATTGAGTACCCTTGCATCTTGAATAAATAATTATATCAAAAAAGTTTGTAAGCCTGGACTTATTGGCTTTAAAAGGCAGCTATGCACCTGTATGCAAACTTTTTAGAAAAAACATGCCAAAGATACATCTACTGGAGGTCAGGTATTAAGTATCATCTGGTCACTTTTCCCAGAATATTGGGTCAAACAGCCCTCCCTTTACAAAACTTCTACATCCACCCCTGATGAAATGGTTTGAAAAAATAATTACATTCACAACATTCATATAAATGTGCATCCTTTCACAAACTGAACCAACATTAACAACTTGATCACTGAGACAAAAAAAAACAAAATAAAAATGCAAGCAGGTTATTACCAACAATCGCCCAAGACTCCTTGCATTATGTCTGATGGCCTGGGGCTTCTGAACACTGTCCAAGGTACACTGTTAAGTTCCACATTGCAGCTGTCAATCTCCTGAGGGCGGAGCCACTGGGTAACCCGAGGATGGTCTGAATGGCGAGGTTTGATGTACAATGACTTTGGTGCTGGTAGGAAGGAGTCATCCACAAAAGGAATCTTGTTCTGCAAGATAAGGAAGACAGATCTTAAGAATTTGCAAATCTAAATTTTAAACTGAATAAAAATTAAAAGTTTACTTTCAAAATGTTTGCAGAGCACCCTGAGCATATACTTAACTTTGAGATTTTGATGAGTTTGATGTGACAAATAAGTAAACCTACAGTTATGTAGTACGGAAGTCTGATAATATTATCCATCTTGCATGCTTTTCATTTATGTTTCATGTGTGCTTTATGGATTTTGTGCCTCCCACATGTTTTTGGTATTTTTACTCCAATTATATTATATAAATCAGTTACTCCAAATGTTTATTCCTGCCTTTGACATTAACTTATTAAAGAACTTAAAATAGATATTATGGAGAATCAGGGATCGCGGAGCAGGGGGGCTGGAGGGACTTTAGCCCCATCAATATTTTCAAAATTTTAAAGAGTTAATAAGAAAAACTGTGTTCAGCCCTGCCAATATTGAGTCACTAATAAGCCCTCCCCCCCCTCCCCCCCAATCTAAAAGAAGCTCTGCGGTCCATGGGAGAGAGAGCCCATTAATAAAAAGCCCTGTGGTTTCTCTTTGGGCTTCCTTGTCACTAATAAATATGAATGTAATGTACAAATATTGTAATGTGCTTGTGGTAAATAAAGTAGAATAAAAATAAATAGATGATAAAAAATAAATAATACTTTAACTCTGTTATTCAAAAGAGGAAAAATCAGGCACCAATACAATAATAGTGCCAAAAAGATACCAAAACATCATCCATTAAAATAAAAAATTCAGCTCTACGCCAGGCTGATGTTCACTTTTTAGACACATTTTCAGATGAGGGCTTGTATAGCTTGATACAAAAAGCGTAGAGGGGGTTTTTTCACTACATGTACATATAGCAAATAAAGTATAAAGTATCATATCAGCATTCTAACTGTAAAATTATTATCATAACTAAGAGCTTCTCATCTTCACTTACCTCCCTACAGTACTCCACTATACTCTGCCACTGATTCTTGGCATGCATCTCATCTCGTTTCCTCCTTGATTCGACTGACACACTTGTCTGTCGTCGAGGAGGTTTTCTGGTATTTGGGGTTGACACAGCTCCAGATGATGAACTGGACCTTTGGTTACCACAAGCGTCACATGTTGTGCTTGCAGACTTGTTTGCAAATGTACAGTATGAGCAGTTCCATAAGTTATCTGAAAAGAAATCATGGGTCAAACCTGGCTTCTGGGCAACTACCCACCTATCCCTCCCGTAGGTTAGGGTTATAATCAAGGTTGGGGTTAGGTTAAGGATTAGGGGAGGGGTGGGTGGGTCATTTCCCAGAAACCAGGATTGATCTGAAATCATTTGGGGTACTAGCAAAAATAGTTATTGTAACTTTGGCTAGAGGCAAGTAATTCAGTCTCACAAGGTGTCAGTCTGAGAGAACCCTTTCAGTCCCACCAAGTTATTCAATATCTGTCTTCTCGTTACAATGTTAATACAAAATAAGTTGATCAGTTGTGAGAATAAAGAAATTGATCATCCATCCTAAATTCTTTAAGGTGAAGTGTAAATTCTACCAACTTAAATTAATAATAAATACATGGAGAAAGATACTGAGAATTTACCAACGCATCATCTGGCACTTTTGGGAGTAAAAGGGATAACTACCACTGTTTTCATTATGTCAGTCAAATGCAACAGATTATGAGACTGTCTGCCTGACAGATGTAAACCATTCACACTCTCAGATCTGTTGACATGCATCAAGGTAGTGCTGTTCCAATCACAAGGTGTGTGAGTGGGCAGATCTATGAACTGTTGTTTACATTCGTCTTCTGACAAGTACAGTCTCACTCGACCAAATTTTGGTGTACATATACATGTAAATTTAGATGCCCTCTTTTCACTCTGCATAAGCCCTTATCCCTCTCTCCTATCTCCATGTAGGGTTAGGGATAGTAGACTGTAGAGCCATTAGAGCCAGTAGCACATACCCTGCATTAATTATGGAGAGTAAATTTATCCCAGTGGTAGATCCAGGCTTTTCGAAAGGGGGTACACACTGACAAAGAAAGCTCCTGAGATATGGAAATTCTAAAACTACCAGCTGTGGAAATGAAAAGGGAGTACACTAGCTTCCAGTGCCCTCCCCTTGATATACCACTGAGTCGATGATGTTGTGAACACATTTATTATTTTATAAGATGCCCTTTAGTGCCAATTACTGCTCGTTTGTATCAACTCTTACCTTTGTAAGTTGACTGAACAGTGCTTGCCACATCCGGAGATTCTTTTTCCCTCTGTTTTCCACAGGCAGCACAAGCTAATTGTCGGGCATCGTTCTGAAGCGTACACTGTGTACAGGTCCAAGAACCATCCGAACTAGAGGGGTACTGTGCCACAGTGTTGGAGGGCAAAGAGGATGATGGAAAGGGCCTGGGCTTAAATCCCTCATCAGAACATTTTGTACCACACACATCGCACGTAGATCGCAAATTATCATACAACACCGTTCGACATTGCGAACACTTTAAAACATCCGGACTTCGCTGGGCTAGATCAGGATCGACATCAATAGACGCAAGTTCAAGATCTAACCGAGGATATAGTCTCCCTGATTTAGAAATCTTTCCTCCATCATTTTGTTCACTCGGTCTGGCCTCAGGCGAAGAATCCACAACAGCGATTACCCCGTCATTCTTATTTTTTCCACAGCCAGAACATGTAGTTGTTGATGGTGGGTTTCGAGAATTGCATTCGGAGCAGTTCCATTCATTCTTCTTCTTAGAATCATTTGCCTTTCCTGATCGGGGTTGATTTGTTGAAGGTTCCGGATCGTAGTCCTTTCCACAGTGATTACAGAAAACATATTTCCTGGGATTACTCGTCCCACAAGTTTGGCAAACCCAGTCTGAACGGGAAGATTTTGGTTTCCTGTTCGAGCAAGCTTTACACTCTGTAACGTTTGCAGGATTTTCTAATGTGCATCGATCGCAAATCCACGGATTGGAAGTTCCTGTTCCCATATCGCTCAAACATTGTTCCATTACATTCACTGATTCAGTTAATCTTCCGGGCGCGAATCCATATTCGCGTTAGATCTTTCACTTTAAAAATAATTTTCACCCACTTGCTGAAATATGAAGAATCGAAACTTTCCCTAAAATACCGTCATCGCCATTTGTAGGTTTTAGACCATAAATTTTCCATAAATTTGTTCCGCGCTATAAATAGATTTGACCACAATTTAACCTTCCGAGAACTCCCAGGAGCCTCTTCGAGTTTTGCTGCAAAAAGTTTCCCTACTAGGGAGGGGAGAGTGTATTTGTGAATTCGAGTGCAAACTTTTATTTTTTTACGCGATGGCATACAGTTACCACAGTTGTTCCATGAAATTAATTTTTGTTGTGTAAAATATTATCACAGTTTCGGTAGCCACATTGTAAAAGTGTATCGTCACTCATCTGTTGCAAAAACATTTCACAAAATCATCGAATATTTTGTACGTTATTAAACTTTCAAAAGTGAAAGGCATAGAGAATTCTGCAGAAAGTTTAAAATATGTGTAAATATGTTGTGATACTACAATGTAAAAAGATTCGTGTTTTGAAACCTGTGACGTAATAGTGAAATAGGACAATATTACGAAAACGAGGCGAGGAGAAAATGGCGATGAAACTGCTGACAGGACTTGAATGGATCGCATCTTCAGTTTACTTTGGAATTCTATTGGGAAACTTGATTTATTGTTACAACATAGAACCAAGAGTTGTACAGGAAGTTCTTCTTTGGAAACAAGGTGAGAGTAAAACTCAATAATTTTCTGCAATAGCATCCACATCACTTCCGTTTGTTTCTAACTCAGGTTTCCGGTGGAACATCCAATCACGGACCACCACGTCCGATTTATATGATCTTATAAAATAAATTTAGCCCCAAATCGGACAATGGTGTCGATTATTTTAAGATTACAGTCATGAAATGTGCCGAAACCCTTTAAAATTTGTCCAATTAAGCATGTTCCTGCCATGCCGTCAGGCATAATATATCTGATTTTGTAATAATATGATTGCATCAAATTGTGCACAATTTAATGTTTTACCTGTGTTCGATCAGTCTCAACTATAAAGTTTAGCGGTTGGCGAAATCAGGAGAGAAAATCAAAAGGGAATAATATTGAACGCCACAACTTTTTACCCAAACCGATTATTAATAGACGTGACTATATAAGGAAATTCCTATTTATCCGTTACATATTACTTCCTATGAAGTATTTATAGTGTCATGTCATGCATGTAGACCTTTTATCTCCTATATTTGGTAAATGATAAAAAAATAGATAGAGATATCTCAGCTTCCATTCCTATTCTGTTGATGTTGATGTTGTATTGTAAATTTGGTCAAAACAAACTCTGCTTTTCTACATTTATTTAAAAAAGGAATGACATGTACTTTTTCTGTTATATTAAAGAAGAAACCGATATTCGAAACTGTTCTTCCTCATTATAAATACTTTTTTAAGAAAGCCATATCGGCGTGTTACACCGTAGATTAGCAACACGAACAAGAAAACGAGCAAACTGACCAGGTTTTTTTGATCGAAGAGCTGAGCGGAGCCCGTGGGAGTTCGGGTTGTTCGTTTCATCTCATTTGACTAATGTGAGACTTGTAAGTGGGTTAACAATAACTTATTCCCCCGCTCCAGGGGGTACCCCTTAAAAATGGCTATATGTAGAGATTTCCGCCCGAACTGAAAGGGGGGATTTGAAGCTCAAGACTATATAGAAGGGAAAGTGGAATTTTTTAATTAACTTGAACAGACCATGCAGACGCAGATGATGTCACTTACCAAGAAAATTAAGCTTGAACTAACGTATTTTAAAGGATTATTACATCAAAATGAAAAAAATACAGCCATACACGGTTGCCCGGTTAGTCAAAATGGTTGGTTATTCTATCGTTTCCTCTCAAAAAACATACCGTATCGCGTGGTGTTAAAAGTAAGTGATATGGGTACCATTTTTTAACGAAGGTATATTAAAAAGGTACAATTTTTGGTTCAAACTGGTACATGTAAAAAGTTCTAGTCTCTGGGAAAAGCGCCGTCCTCCCCCTTTGTTCTTCATTCCTTTGTGTGGCTTATCAATTTTTTTTTTCACGGTGCTGGACTCATCGTGGTTTTTTGTATT
>JANRMR010042222.1:0-14645 GCA_025434825.1 Bergia sp. 'catenularis' | reverse complement strand
ACAGTGATATCTTTCAATTCACCTCTAATGTCTTTGTGGCTGTATTTAGCTTTCTGTGCAATCATTGCCGCTTCAATATCTGCTAAGATGTGAGATGTTTCCACAGGCAGCACACCATGGTCGCTATTTACAGAGTTTGTATTAAGGCGTGACCCATGATGCCTTGTATCTCCATTGTTTTTCAAGGCATAACTTGATACATGTTCATAAGTGTTTGTGTTTGCCCTTCCCTGGGAATTGCTTTGGTTTGTATGGTTGCTGTTGCCGGAAACGTCTATTTGGACAACTTTTGAACTGTTCTTTTTATTATTAGGGAGCCCTTCACATTGAGGTAGTTTTCCATTCTGCTGTTGGGTATCTGCTTCATCCTTTGGAGAACTGTTTGCAATTGGAACTAGGTGAATAACAAATGGATGTGTGTCAATCCAGGTTAGGTGATGAGCTGAATGGGCTCCCTAATTAAAACATATTGTAATTAATCTAAATAAAAAATTAATGCTACTCTGCAATGATGAGAAACTTTCTAACCATGAAACTTTCTAACTGTTCCTAACCAATAATTTATCTGCAAACAAATTTTAATTTGATTTTGTAGCTACAGTATAAGCAGCTGTCCTTGTTGCCATATCAACTGCATTTCTGATTGACATTTTTCTCATTGACAAGAAGATATTATAATAATAATATTTTAAAAAAAATTCAGTACAAGGTTTTCTATTGAAAATCATAGATCTAGCTGACCTAAGACTATTATTAGTTGACATTATTTGTACAACTTTCAAAACAGTTACCGACAAGGAGATTTACTGATGTCATCAAAAATCCAAGTTCTTGTCCATTTTGTGATGTCACAGGATCATGACATCATAACTAAATTAACTATTTGCCAAAAGATGTACAAGACCAATTAATTAATTGGGCTGTTAGTTTGTATGGAGCTACCATTTTAATATAATAGGAAATTTAAGAGAGGAGGAGGGAGGACAAATTGCTTCCACAATCTATTTAAGGCAAAAAATCCCAGCCCATGTACAAACTTTGCTTACTTATATCTAAGTATGTATAATTTGTAACTTTGAGATCAATGGTCAAATACAAACTAAGTATCAACACAAAAGAACTTACTGTAGCCATTCGCTTTCTTGACAGCCCTTTGTGATGGCAGGGTCACATGTACAGAGACAGGTACCTTTGGGGCAGTGCTAGGGCCATGTCCAGTAGGATTGTCTGAATCACTGGAAATCCAAGTCATTATTAGCAATTGAAACAATAGCAAATATTCATTTGCAAGCAACAACAATACTGCTGTTAACAAAGCACATTATCATCATCACCATCACATTATTTTTATGTATTAATTTATTCTCTATCTGTCCCCTTTAGGGCTACTGAACAGGGATACCTACATGTACTATCTAACCAGAAGTGATTAATCTGAGAAAATAGCGATAACCCTACCACAGATAGAATTTCAGAGTCCTGAATGCATGTGGAGGAGGGATTGAGTGGGGGGAGGAGGAAGTGAAGTGCATGACTTCAACTAAAATGAAGCTATTAGCCTATAGTATCATCAACATCAGGTGACTGCTTAACTACATGTAGTTTTTTCTACAGCACCATTTCAAAAGTAGAATTAATGTCCCAACACTTAATAAGTAACACTTAATATGTAATGATGACTAGAATATGTATTTTCCAATTGGGATACGAATTTTGAAAAGAAAAATTGTTTTTTCTGCATGGGGAAGTAAGATGAATCTGTTTCATTGATCAACAAAAGTTGATATTGTAAGTTTTCCCCAGTACCTGATATGGTATGTTTTTAACCCTACAGTGAAAAACATACCCTATCAATTTTGTTGATCAATGAAACATATAGGTATTTTCCTAGTTTTTCGAAAACTAGAGTGGGAAGTCTCATAAGAACTCAACCTACCCAGTGGAGCTGTCCTTATTGGCTGATAGGTTGGGCATTGAATGCACATGAATAGCAGCGACTGCCATTGCAATAATGAATATGATACTGCAAGCCACACCTACAGCAATATAAAACACCTTGGTTTTATCTGAAGCAGGAAACTCTCCAGAGTTTGATGAGCCATCTGTCAAAATCAACAGAGAGAATATTTTAAAAAATTACCCAGATAACTAATAAGCTACTTTTGTTTCAGTAGGGTAGAGCTCAGCACATTTAAGGACAGAGCAAGAGAAGTGCAACATAATAATTATAGTATATCAAAAACTATATAAATTATAATTATTTAAAACCTTGCAAATGTAGCAATGACATATGGTAGCAGAGGATCAAATGTAATCTAAAATGATTGCTTTTTATAGAATATAGTTTCAATGTAGAAAATGTAAACAGACAGCCCTTGTCATCAAATACACCACAAAACAAATTTATGAAGTAATTTAATAAATATCACTTAAAACTTACCGTGGAGACCCTTCACACTTGGTTCAGCAACAGACACTGGAGCTGCTGGTGTAATGAAGCCAGCAAACATTCATAAGTATTTTAACAGATGGATCCCAGCCCTGGGAGGAAGGGAGGGGAGGAGAGGAGTACTGCCACACTTATAGGGACAGGGATGCTTATTGTACCTCTAGATCTTCGGGTTTAAAATTCTGGATTTCAGTACTGCATCTTAGGGTGCTCAAAGCAAAATATTTACATTTGCATACAAAACAGTACCTTTTAGGGCTGCCATGGCATATTTTATCACATAAATATAACTATGTGTAGCTCAGTTTAATTTAAAATTGAAACATATTTTTTAACAGTGATGGGTAGGAGCAGAGGATTTCTTTTTTTTTTGGGGGGGGGGTGAGGGGTTTAAATTAAAATTTTGGTGTTCTTTTGGATTGACAGTTTTACTTAATTTATTTTTTTGGTAAAAAGATCATTTGGCTTTTAAACTGACAATATACCATTTAAGCTTTGAACAATCTTGAGTCTATTTTTGGGTATGGTTCTGATGCATGGTTATTTTTTGAGATTTAATTTATGGCTTTATATAAGCACCTTTATATTGGAGAGCCACCACCCCCCTGGCCCGGGTGATTACCCCTACTGACTGAATAGTTACTTTGACTCTTTTTATCAGCATCTATCTCCTCCTTACAGTATCAACATAAAATAAGTTTATTCATAAATACTTTTATATCGAAGAACCCCCTCCCTACCCTGCCTGGGTGAATACCCCTACTGACTGATAACCAAGCTCTCCAGGGTTCTCTAGCAATAGTCCTTACAGTATCAACATAAAATAAATTTATTCAATGTGAGAATAAAGCAATTATTATTAAATTAAATCCACTCCAAATTCTCCAAGATGAGAAGTGAAATTCTCCCAAATTGTTTATTGAAAATATGTGGAGACAGGTAATGAGAATGTAGCAGAGTATCAATTGACACTTCTGGGAGAGAAAGGATTAACATGGAATACACATTAGATATAAATTGAACCTGGAAACTTTAATAAAACAGTGAAGAATGATTCTATACATTATGTACCAACTAAAGTATACAACTCCCTTAATCTCAGAGGATAAGACAAGCAAACACACTCAGAGAGTTCAAAAAAGCGACAGAATGCCATTTTAAGTGGCAAATTTTATCACTGTTTACTTCTGTTTACAGTTTCAGTGTTGTACATGTAGTTATAATATTTATATCTGAATTTCATATATCTTTCAATATTTTGTATTGTATTTGTATTACTAAGGCCACACCAATTTTATTTGTTGTTTTATGGGGCCTCCGGTCCAATTTTTGCTGAAAGTAAAAAAAAATCACATCAAAAGAAAAATTGAATTAATTAATATCATATAAAAGTAATTTTTATTCAAAGAGATGAATTTTCTGGCTTTTGAGTTTTATATTAACCTTTATTGTTATACTGTATTAAGTGGTGTCTTGTGTAGATACAATTATAAATTTGTTAATTAATTTATTTCCAGAGTTTTTATTAAAAGTAGCACTTCATCTTTGGTATCAATACAGTATAAAAAAATCTTGTGACAACTTTTTTTTAATACCCCCTGCCATCCTTAATTGATATTGACCAGAAAAATCCATAAAACAAGAAATAAAATTGGTGTGGTCAAATTATGTGAGCTTTTTGTATGAGTTGTTGCATCTATCAGTTAAAGTTTTTGTTTACACAGGGTTCTTCTCCTGGCAAATAAATGTATGTCCCTGTTTAAATACAGGAACTTTAAAAGTTTTTAATAAATAAAAAAGTAAAATTGTATTGACTTTAATGTTTGAGTATGATCAAAATAGACAATATCAGTCAATTAAGTTGTTTAAACACATGTACTTTTCTGTGACACCTTTCAGAAACAAAAAATTATTAAAAAAATAATAGTTAAATTTAAAATCTTGTTTTTCTTACCCTCAGTATGATATTTTCTTCTATTCTGACATGATTTTGTTTTATTTATTGAAAACAAACATGTTCACCTACCCTTCAAGCAATCTTTTAACCGAACAAATTTTAATGAAAAAATATCTGACAGCTTTGAAGTGTCCGTAAAGTTCAGCTGGATAACAAGTTTTGCAGTTCCTTCTTTGGTTCCTCGACATGTCATATTGACACAAAAACCTGAAAACAAACACATGTGACCTCAGTGAAAAACTGAATTCAGTGTCATGTCAATGGCAACTTAAAATTTATACTCAAATTAAACAAAGTGGCTGAAAAACAAAGTTCTATTTATAGCTAATTTAGTACACTATTATCCCTGGAAATGAAAATGTTATTATCCTGCTATGCTGTTTTCTATTATATTAAATTTTCTAAAGATTTGTATTTGTTTGTTGTGAGAGCTATGCATACATTGTAGGAAGCATTCAAAAAGTATGTACACTCAAAATTTCCAAGTTTTGACCCTGGCCACCCTCCCTCTTCTTCATTTTTGTTTGTTTCATGATGACCCTCCCTCTCTGTACATATTATTTCAAACTTTGACCCCCCCTCCCCCCTCCGTAAATGAAAAGTTGTGAAGTGGCCAGGCCTAGACATAAAAGCCCAGCTGGCACCAGGGTCTTAAAGACGTCCTTTAGATGTGAATCACATCTAAATGACAACCATTAAACCTTTAGTGCCAGCAGGGAGAATAAAATGAGTGCATGCTTTCTAAGAATATGTGGTAAAATGCATACTAGTAAAAACCACAAAAAACATTCTCAGATCTACAGTAGGAGAAACTCAAAAGAATAAAAACGTTCTCAGATCTACAGTAGGAGAAACCCAGAAGAATAAAAACTTTGTTTGTAAATTTGTTTTTCAGAGCGAACGTATGCAACGGGGAAACCCCTGTTCATTTTCATTTGTTTTTCATTGACCCCCCTCCCCCCACCCTTAGGTGAACATACTTTTTGAATGCTGGCCCCCATAAATTACATGTATCTTTTGTCTAGAGACTAACACAAAATCCTCATTTCTTTACCTTTAGTATACTAAATGAATAAAACAGTGTCGTGCGTGGCTCTATATAAGAATAGAATATGGAGTGACGTAGTAGGACACAAGAAAAGTGTTTTCTCTCTGCTTTTCGAGTGGCCTACTACGTAACTCCGTGTTCTATTCTTGTATAGAGCCACATGCGACACTGTGTTATTCCTTTTAGAAAATAGATCATCTAAAAACATAAGAAATTTGACGTTTTAAAATGATTTATTTGACCTTGAAAAGGTTGTTCTTGCCATACACAGGAAGTTATGCTTGTGTGATATGACGTATCTGTGGCTCTATCCAGTTTTAGAGCACGCAACTGCAGCAAATCAGAGCGTGTGTACTATCGCTTCTATTTTCTAAATAATTTTAGAAAATTAATCATCTCCTATATCCCACTTAGCATTAGAAATTACTTGTAATATAGAAATAATTTATATAAAAACAAAAAAAATGTACACATCTTAAAGTGAAATGCAAATAAAATTGTATTGTATCTCCTCTTCTTGTTTCTATTAATTTGGGGAGAGTGTACTAACTGAAAAACAAAATGAGTGTTCACAGGATTAGATCTAGAAGTTTGAATTGGTGTGGGGAGCACCAAAGAGTACAGGAGTATCTTATTTCGATTTTGAAGGCCTCTTAACTAGTATTTCTTACAATTTGAATGCAGTTTTGACTGTATTTATAAACTTAATTTATATTTTGTTGGAATGCAGAAAAAGATGAGAAGGGCAGACAGAAAGCTACCATGCCTCCCCCCCCTGGATTCACTACTGGTACTGGTTCAGTAGAACATGGGTGCAAGTGAAAGTGAGAAAAAAAGTTGTTTCAGAATAATACTATAAGGTTTTCCTGTGGAAAAATTTTTCAAATTTCTTATTCTGTGATCCTCCTTCATCTTCACTCATGCCAGTTTCTATCCAATGTCATTGTATGTGTGTGTGTGATAAAAGTTGTAATTGGACAAATTCCAATTTTAGTCTACCGAATTCCTCGCTAAACCCAGAAAATAAATCATGGCACTCAAATCTGTCATAAGCTTGTGTCATATGTAAATTTACAAGTAGTTTTTTTATAATAACAGGACTGAACTCTTGACAAATTTATTAATTAACAAACAACCTGTTGACAGCTCTTAGTCTAGCCTGGCCTTATACAACATGGGTGACCCTAACCAACTATGGTATTTTGTATTTTCATCTGCTCCAAAAACTGCGTCTATTCTTGCCTGTTCACATCTTTGGGAAGTCTTCACTAATTGTTCCAAATATCTAAACACTATACAAAAACAAATACTTAACTGGAAAGAGCATAATGGCCAATGTTTTTTCAAATTCTGAGACAAAATAACAGGGGCTAAGGGGTATAACCAGAAGGTGATTATATTTATAAAGATTCACTTTTATGCCAACAAATTGAGCAAAACTTTTGGTAAGTAATGTTGTAATTGGGTCTGAAATATCTGAATTATAACTGAAGTTTTTATTGCTTAAATATTGGACATGAAAATGAACCTTTTCAAAATCTCCGGTTGGTCCTTTGTGGTCCAGCCACAGCGGAACTCGTTTCACATCTGGGTCAGCATAACAACAGGCTTATATCAGACATTTTTAAAAGATCATATGTGATCACAATATTTGTGAGGAGAAAATGAAACGATTACTTTTCGGACGCTATTTAGAATATCACAGTAAAAATAACTTGAAACTTGATATGCAGATGATGGTGCTGTCTTCTAAAGTTGATTTAAGTACAACAATTCAATGGTTGCTTTTATTTTAAACAGAAAAACAAACATTGTAATGGGTTCTACAGCTTCTTAATGGTTTTCAACACTGTACAAGCTGACTCTCAGTTTACCAATAGAAATGCTCAATAAAATTGTTGATTCCGCAAATACGATGAACATAAAGTAATAAGCTTCTACCTTTCAAACGATAACTAACCTTAAATTCTCGTCCGAAAGGAAAATTAATTGAGGGTCATGTCGCAGTTTAAAATGTTAAAATGCACAATAAACTGACATGTGCAAAAGGCCAAGCATCCGACTGGCTTCCCGCGACCGAAACTCTATCCAACAATAAGAAAGTGAAAAATCGAAACAGGAATCAAATATTCTCGCTCTCGCTGTTTACATAAGCGAAATAAAGAAGTTATACTCACCCGATTTCATTTTAGGAACTGAACCAAACAGTGGTATACCAACCGAAGGGGCAAACAACAAGTCTTCGTTTGACTTTATTGTCAAGATGTAGCTTGTGCGCGACGCCTGGAAAAGAAAAAAATTGGTATTGGAAATCAAAACACTACCTGTTGCCGTGTTGGAACAACATCAAAGAATCAGTCAAAACAGACAAGTGCTTCCCAGCTTGACACTGCCGAGTCTAACTGCGGAGAAAGTTTCGATCTATTCAAATGAATTATGTTGTATATCATTTTTCCACGATGATCATCGATTGGTCATGCAAACTCCTGCAGGTCTCGCTATTTCAAAAACCGAACAATTTAAACATAACCTCGGTAAAGATTTAAATCTCTGTTCTTGATTTTCGTGGTTTCATTATATTTTAAACAATAACCCAGTCATAAAAACATGCTCGATGGTGTGAAAAAGACGATCATGTTATCTCGTTCGTCCAGACACCTCAACAACCTCGAAAATTAGATTTACACTTCCAAGTCTCGACAGTAACACGTTCTAACTTTCCGTGTGGGACAAACAAAGGTTAAACGACTCAAAATGCTCTGCCAAAACTCTTTAACTGAAACAATTTCATGGTAACCTAATAACTGTAGTGCCGAACATGAGCACGAACAACAAATCTTACTCACAACTCCACCACGAGCCAGCTCGAACCATGTAAATTTCACACAGTTTATGTGTCGCGGGATCTTCATTTTGTATTTCACTGTATTGTGGTTTATTCTGCCATTCCTGACATAATAGATGGTTGATTCCAGACCTGAGAAACGAAGATAGGACAAAAAATGGCGATGTTTAAGTGATGATGTTTAAATCCCTTCTCTACAGCCAGTAGTCGAATCACGCCTAATTCACTCACCAAGTATCTTCTTCGTTTCTGCCTTGTCTGTGTACAAGTTCAGCGACGTTGAATCCACTGAGAAATTCCACACCAAGTTCAAGAGCAATGCGAAGTGAATGTATCGGCTCATCGTGGCAGTTACATTTTTAAATTACACAATATTGCCTCGGTTTATTTCATGGCGTTTAGGTGCACTGTCAAACGCAGCTATGTGGAATTTATGAAGAGCTTCTCTATTTGCTAAGTGACACCAATACAAAAGCTATTGTGTATCAACCAATCACATTCATTGACCTTTACGCGTTTTTCTCTCAAACATCTGAAAGGATTGAAATCATGTGTCTTTTTTCGATTTGTAGAAGTGTTTGAAGTGCAGGCCAAATAAAAAATTCCCATTTTCTCAACAATTTTTTTTTTTGAAAAAGGAAATGTCTCACGCAGTTTTTATAAGCGAGGCTGCAGTGCAGTGCAATTGTTAAGAATAATTATTGCAATGTTTCTCATAAATGTAAAACGCAGCAATGATTTTGCTCAGCTCTAATTGAAAGAACCTTGGAAAATAGTTATATACTTTTTGACATTAAAACAATCAAAGTACATGTAAATGCAGTAGTAATAAGAAACTGGGAATTTTTTTTATGCAGAAACTTTTCATAGTTTTACTATTTCATTCAACTACCATCATATATAGACTTATTTTTTCAAAACGAGATGAGCACTTCAGGTTTTATATGATGATAACCAAAGGGCCCCAGTCGGCTATTTTTCTGATGGGAAGGTCAAAAATTTTTGTTTTTGGTTTGAAGGGAATTTCATGGGCCACAAATCACACCTTTTTTAGGTCTTAGCCAAATTTCTGGGATATTTTGGTTATTGTTTTTTCAGTCATAAGTAAAGTTAGAAACATGAAGAAAGTAAGGAATTTTTTTAGGTACATAGTTTTCAAGACAGCAATATTTTTTGGGTTTAAGATTTCAACATCATTTTGAACACTCCCCCTTGTTAGAAAAACAGTCAAGTTGGTTCTCTGGGTTAAGGAAAGCTTTTACTTCCAAATTAGAAATTTATAACCTTTTTATAATTAGACAATATTATAAATTTCAATTAAGCTTGAAAGCATTTTTGTAGCAGAGCAGCACTGTGTTGCTCTAGCTTCAAGCCTTATACACTCTTGTATTGTTACCAGGGGTGGATTTAGGAGAGGGGCCCATAGGGCCCGGAGGCCCCCCTTTTGTCGGCCATTTTGCAAATATTTTATAAGACTGAAAACACTGACAATCACCTTTTCGGAGCACAGATACCCTTGTTGGGCCCCTTATTTCAGGATTTTGGGTAGTGCTCCCCCATTTTAAAATTTCTGGATCCCCCCCTGGTTATATAAATAAATCTAAAATGTAAATAATTTTATTCTAAAAATTAATTTTGGTATATATGTTGGAAACTCAAATCAAATTTATATTTTCTGTAATTCCTTACAGCAATTTGTATTTATACATAAATGGAGACTTCTTGGCAACTACCTACCTACCCCTCCCTTAGTTGGGGTTAGGTTTAGTTTAGGGGAGGGGTGGGTGGGTCATTGCCCAGAAACCACCATTGATCTGAGTTTTTTTGAAATGATACTGTTATTGCATGATATATTAGTAGTGCTGCATGTAGGAACAAGGTGGGCTCTCCCACCTGCAATGTTCAGCTAACTGTGAACTAAACTCAAAAGAGTCACTGGCGCCTAAATAAAATTAAGAAAAAATGAAAAAGGAAAAATTAATGTACCATTACTAGTATTCAGGATATTAAAAGACACTCATTTTCAATTCCTGTTTTAAAAAGGCCACATAAAACCTTAGCCTCCTCCACAGCCAACTCTGCAAATATTCGCAAGTTTGAGGGGACGAAGTCCCTAAGTGAGTTGGCGTGCATGCCTCTTCCCCATTTCCCTCTCCCCATTTCCCTTTTGTCTCCAGGCCCCATTCTTATGTACAGAGTTTTATTTGCAAAGTTGCCTGTGGAGGAGGCTAATAAAACAGCTGCTTTTGCAGAGATGAATCTTTGCTGATGCAATTGTTTACCTTCTGTCATCCTCATTCCCAGGGCTTTTCAGTACATTTTGCTGGGGAAAAGCCCTGGGAATGAGGTTGACCTGTCTAATTAGCATAAATCCAACTTCAAGTTTGAAAATAACAGAGACCACAGAATAAAAGAACATTTAACATTTAGTACTCACTGAAAATTTGAGCATGATATGCTGAATAGTTTTTGAGTAACGAGTTTTTGAAAAGATCAAAATTTACAGAGAATGTATGGACGGGAGCCATCCAGCCATATCAGTAATTAGTATTAACCAAACATGTGAATAGCACTTTCTGCGCGCTCTGATTGGTTCGTCAAATGCCGAATATCCTGTGCTATTCACTTCGGCCACTCATGCATGAAACGAACGCGCGCGCGAGATGGACGTGCGTATTAGATTGAGGCTTTTTTTACGCTCACTTTTTTGTTGCAAAAAATGGAAGTAAATCATTTTTAAAAGTGTTATTCACATGTTTGGTTAATACAAAAACACTTATCCCCTCAGTGTTGGTGCCTAGCGATAGACATTTACCTCGGCGCATTCGCGCCTTGGTAAACACCTCCCTGAAAACTTTGTACATTTGAAGTTTGCTATTTTATGCTAATGAGGCAATATGTACAAAATGAAAACAGAACTGTTTGGCGAGTGTTACCTGACCAAGAAGGGACTGGAGAGAGTGGCTGGAGAAAAAAAGATGGCGACCTGAGGGGTGGCATAGTGCCTCCAGATTGTGTTCCCTTTCAAGGTTAAATATAGGATTATAGGTGAAACCTAGTTCTGTGCTACAATGTCACTGCTAACTTTGTTCCGTGGCACGTCCATCTCTGGTTTGCACACATCCCGTGCTATATTTAGCTCCGTTGGTGTAGTCATTTTTCAAACACAAACGTTGACAACAAAAAGCCCTACAAGTACAAAGATTGGAAGGAACTTTGAGCTGGTCACTGTTCGAGCACTGAAAGAATATGGTTTCGACATCAGTGCTTGTGGTGGACCGAAGGACAGAGGGGTTGATTTCCGAGGGTTGTGGAGACTGCCGAACAACCGTGAGCTGTCTGTTGTGGGACAGTGTAAGAAATATAAAAAAAGGCTTGGGCCGAGATATGTGAGGGAAATGGAAGGCGTCTTATCACATGAACATAAAAATACTCTGGGCTTACTTGTTACTGAACTTGGGTGAGTAAGGGCTAGACAGAAAATTGAAAAGATATGGCTTAACGTCAAAGTTTCCAGTGGCATCAAGAAGCAGTGTTGTATATTTTTGCTAGATGTCATTACTGAAGTGGAAGGAGGGGGGGGGGGGTCCTTGGAGTGCTTATCGGAAAATCAGAATTGGCTCCCCAAAAGTTACCAATTTGGACAACAGTCATTTTTTGCACAAAAAGGTACCGAGAGATATGGGTCTTTCAAATGCCACTTTCTGCCCTTTCTTGCTTTTCATCATCATCTCTTCTTGTATTATGGCATTCACACTCTGAAACACAAAGTGTTCTGAAACACACAATGGCTGATTTTATCAGAAATTCCAGTTTTGAACTAGATAATTTATAATACCATGGAAACTAAGTCACAGTTGCTATGAAGTTCAGTTTCTGTAATGGGGGCTTTCAGAAAATGCTGACAAAAAATCAAATGTGTTGGACAATTTTTTCAAAGGACGTTGTTGGAGGATTTCTCAAATTGGGGTGGTTGGACTTGTCACCAATATGACAGTTAATCAGAGTGAGTGAATGTGCCAGAGTAAGTGAACAAATCAGAACACTTTAGGTTAATTGTTTGTCAGATTTGACAGTATATAAGTACTGACCCTTGAGTACCTTTGTACTGGTACCTGGTTTTCTCTTCTTATGACAACCCTGGTTCTTCTTTAAGTTTTAAAGAGATACAAATATAGTGATTTTTTCTCATGAGATATTTTTTCACTCAGCTAGTTTTTTATGGTAGTTTCAGTTGTGATTACTTTTTCTTTAATTACTTTTCAGTTACACAAAGGATGCATACCAAGCTTCAATGAGCTCACAGTATCCCATTGTTCTATCTGCAATGGTGAAAAAGGACAATTTAGCAAGTTCCCTTTATGACCAAGATGAAACCAATTATGTTGCTGCATTTGAGGACTCATGTCTCAGCAGTAACAAGACTCTAGCTGAAGATTTAACTCTTCTGGATGAAGACAGTCATAAACACAACAATGAACTTGCGGATGACCATCAACTAAAGCTACGGCAGAAGTTGAATTACTCTTCTTTTGGACAGTTTGCACTTAGTGATAGTAAGCTTCACAGAAACAGTCTCAGATGCAAAGAAACAACATATCCATTACATATGTTTGCAGAAAGCCATTGTGAATTGAACTCTTTCCTTAAGTTTGAACAGACTGAAAATCATGAGCATGACTTTAGTATTTCTCGTGTTGTGCCTGTTGAACATGATAACTCAGATAAGGATGCTGTTCTTGGTACTGTAGAAAATAATATTGGACATGATGTGGAAAACACATTTGAAGAGCCAGTTATATTTTCAATGTTTGAAATGAACCACAAAGCACGACAGATCTTCCCCTTCCTTATTATTGGTACAAAGTACAATGGGAAGAAATCCAGAATTCCAGATCTTATGGTTATTGAAGGTGATGATATACATCATATTAAAGAATAGTTTTCTTCAAGGTACAAAGTCGAGTTTAATTTATTGTTTTCATCTTTTACTGTTTGATGATAGTTTTTTTTTATCCATGTAAACATTATTTAGGGAGTGCAGAAGTCTTTCTTAGCTTTCCTATTTTAATTTCAAGTTACAGGGTTCGTACGGGTCCTTAAAAACTGTGAAAATCCTTAAATTTTCATTTTCAAAATTTAAGCACTCAAAAGTCCTTAAAAAACGTGAAAAAATGCCCAAGTCCATGAAAAGTCCTTAAAATTTATCTTCTTGCTGCCTGACTTTGAAGTTTGTGTTTTTTGCTCCACAAAATGTTACAAATGTCAGTTGTGTGCAAGTGAGAATTTCAAAGGAAAGGACACTTAGTTCCTCCAGTATATTAATAAATAGACCAAGCTTTGTTTTGCAGTCCTTTATTTAAATCAGAGGCTACTTTGTTAGATTTTAGGATGCCTTTTAGGATGTTTGTACCGCGGGTTCATTAAAAATGACTATTGTACCAAGAAAAGACCTAAAAAAGTCCTTAAATTTTAGATTCGGATTAGGGGAAGAAGCCTGAAGTTATTATTATTATTTTTAGATGCACATCGGTCTGCAGAGGCGCCCAAAAAGGTCCCCATATACGAAGAGATGTCTACATTTATCTTAAGTATGGGATGGTTTCGGCAACGTCACGTATGATCGAGATTTTCGGCCGAAGACCCGCCTATAACTTTGTAAATTTGAGTAGCAGGACTGTTCTGCCTCACGATGAACGTCTTATGTTTGGGAATTTGTGGGCCCATCGGGCCTGCTAGAAGACTTGACACAATAATGAAGTTGTTGTATTGTATGTAATTTGAACGAAAAAAATGTGTGTATATATATATATATATATCATATATATGTGTGTGTGTGTATAACATTGCAAGTTTAAGGCGCAAAAAGTTTTCTTTTTCAGCGTTATGATAACGCGTCATTCTACGTAAGATATCAAGTGTTACTTTCAGACCAATCGATTTTTTTGCGCTTTTGAGAAATTTTGTAGAGGTACCCCTTTGCTAAAATGCAAAAAATGGCCGATTTTCTATGTTTTGGAGGTCTGCCCCAAAATCGTGCTTGAGGCGTAGCTTCTCAGACAAGGCCACATATCTTACGTAGTTTGACGCATAACGTAATTTTAGGTTAGTTGCGGTGACGTCATATAAACCATTGTCTAGCAACGGCCTATCAAACTTGGGTTAACGGCTCGGTTTTTGGTGTTCGCGGACTCAAGGCTGGCGGGGCCGGCGGGGCAGGGGGGCGCCAATTCTCGGGCCAAGAAATAATTTTTTCTGCAACAAACACTTGCTACTTGACCCCCTGGAGAGTATGCCGCTGGATCCCCCGTAGGAAAAAGAACTTGCGCGCGATTTTTCCGTCTTC
>JANRMR010042221.1:11946-24130 GCA_025434825.1 Bergia sp. 'catenularis' | reverse complement strand
AATACAATACAACACAACACAACACAACACAATACAATACAACACAACACAACACAACACAACACAATACAACACAACACAACACAACACAACACAATACAATACAACACAATACAACACAACACAACACAACACAATACAATACAACACAATACAACACAATACAATACAATACAATACATTACAATACAATTGGCGAATCTTTGTTTACATTTTTTGCCTCATTAACATACATGTTTCAGTTTCTTCATCAAGCTACAAAAACATCAGCTCTGAATATTGAAAGGACTTTGGAAAATAAGCTTCGTCACTAAATATGAAACCGATGCGTTTTTAAAAAATCGAAATTTTACACTGAGAAAATATGGTTCATTAGCGATTTTGCCACCGAGCTATTTTGCTTTTTTCGAAAATCGATATCTTTTTAGAAACTGCATGTAAAAAGCTGAAAATTTCGTCGATTAATACATTTGACAAGCTTTTTAACATTTTGAACTCAATTCATACCTAGCACGATTCCTTCAGTCTCTACGTAAAGTCGTATGCTACTGAGGTAGAATGTAAACAATGACGTCAGCAAAGATTCGCCTATACAATACAATATATTACAATACAATACAATAAAATATGACAAGCGAAAATTTGAAAACTTAAATGATGAGTAGAATACAATACAGATATCTCATCAGACAGTTTATTCTGAAGTGTGGTTGGTTATGGTTACGAATATATATAGAGGATATTACACGGTGACGCGAAGATATGAAGTAAAACACTACTGTCTATATAATATATTGCAATATTATTACGATTCACTGTCCAACTTTGTCTCTATATATCTTATAAAATGATAACAAAATTTAACTTACAGTACTGCGTTCTTGTAAGAAACAGAATGCTAAATTTACAATACACTGAACGTTTATGAGTTAGAGTTTGACCTTTTTGATGACAGATTTACTATGTATAGTAAGTTGTACCTGAGATTGTGTTTTGTTGGAGGCTGAAACGAATTCTTTCTTTCTAAAATAGGGTTCACACAAACAGTAATTATTGGTTGCTGCGGGGGTCGAGCTCTCCTTAATCAGCGTCTGCGGGCAGCCTAAATTCCGGCTCTACAACAGCAGTCTCGCTCCAGTTTCGTAGCTATTTTTCCCAGTTAAGAAGGAGGAGTGTATATCAGACTGGTTTGTTACCACATCAATCCTTTGCGTGTTCACCGAAGAATTGTATTTCAGCAGTTTATTACACAACAATATCAGTATATACCGGCTTTGTTTTGTTTTGTTATAAATTTGCTTTGTTTTACTTTACTTCCTTTTGGTTTGCTTTAGTTCGCACCGTGTCTCTTTAAGACTTTATTTTGGCTTCGCTGTTAAGAATTTGTTTTGTTTTACAAGCTGTTTTTCCTCATAAGAGCCAAAAACATTTGGCCGAGGCTCTGTCTTTTTTTTTTTGGCAAATTCAATTTCTAACTGTTCTTATTATTTTAACGACTGGTTGATTTGTATATACAACAAATACATAAAATTATGTAAGTTTGTACAGGAGAAATTTATTTTAAAAGATGAAACAAGTAATAAAACCAGATCTGAGGACGATATTTATACGGAGTTTAGCTCCAAGAGTTCAGATTTATGCCTTTCTAGCTCCAAGATTTTATGCCTTTCCTCAGTTGTAAAGATTACAGTTATACAACTTAATTTTGAACAAATCGTTTAGCTTCAAAAAGCAGTTTACTTTTTAGAAGGCAACTACAATTAATTAAACAGTTTTACCTTTTTGGATCTAATGTACAACACACAAGATGCACATACAAAAATACCAAGTTTTCAAGTTATCCATGTCACTTCCTCAGAATGCTTTCTATGATTGTCAGTTGACTTTTATATGTGTAATGTCATAGTTTGCTTACAGTGAGTTGTGCTTTCAATCATGTCTTGTGGAAGAGTATAAAGAAATTTCGAAGCACCCACTTCCCTTCTTAAGTACAGTCCCTCAGAACAAGACGGTAATTATCATACATTCACAGTGGGAGGTACCTACCTAATCTTCGATTTGGGAAAACTTTACTTCAGTCTCCACAACAGCGGTTTCACCCTATTTCCGTGGCCTTTTATTGCATGTGAGTTAAGAATAACTGTTTATCACATATTTACCGTGCATGAGAATATTAACACAAAAAGCTTCCGCTTATTCGCTCTAGCAATGCATTCCGACATTCCAAAGACAATAGAGTGATTTTTTAATGTGGTAAGTTGAAGTGCTATATAATCATTCCAAGTAATACCTTTTGAATGATACGCCCTAGAAAGGAATGGGCCCACACGAAGAAAGAGAAACAAATCTCTGATCCCTGCGGGAATCAAACCCACTACCTCCGGAAAAGATCACTGTTGCTTTAACAACTGAGCTACAAGTACAAGATCAGATTGAACACGTAAGTTCAGTGAACACTCGGGGCTGAAGAGGAATAAGGGGGTGTTAATTATTTTCCATTATTCCTGCTCGATAGTTTTCGTCATTCCAGTCAAAAAATCATTATTTCGTACAATTTAAAAAAAATGTTCCCGTCTAAACGGCATTATTTTATTATTTCCCCCAAAAAGGGACATTATTCCATTATTTCAGATACAAAATTTCCGTTGTTCTTATTCTATTATTCCTCTTTTCCTCTTCAGCCCCCAAGAACACGTAAGGGCAGTGAGCACCAGTGAGGCTTGGTAGCTCAGAACTTACTACATTTAAAAATCACTATATCTGTTTATTAGTGCTGAGCGGCAAAAACTTTCTGGGGTTAACTTCTCATATGTTGGACAACATCATTACTACATTAGTGTAATCCAGCTTTGCTTTGCCTTGTTTTGCTTTGTTATAAATTTGCTTTGCTATACTTTGATTTTCTTTTCTTTGATTCACTTTTTCCAATTTCCGGTGATTTTCAGTCATGCAGCATGTATTGTTTCATTTTCGAAAATAGAACACCGGATGAGTAGAAATGCAACTTACGTGACCGAAACCCGTGTTAACCGTTAACCATATTCCGCCACGTTTCCATGTCATTTGAATGGGCTTGGCGTATTGCTTTGTTTTACGTCAGCTATTTAGACACTCGTGTAGAGTGGTTAGGAAATTGCTCACATGCATGCATTCCACGCTTATTTGCAATTTTTCTCAACCAGTAAACTTATTTTAGAAACTTGGTTTGTAGATACATTGTTGCGTATTCCAGGGAAGTACAAGGCCCGCCAAAGCAGTCGTGCTATCACGGTAGATTTTAGTTGAAACTGTTTTAAAAATATTGCTGCTGCAAATAATTATTCATTGAATTCTAAACTTTCGTTCAATTGATTTTTTTTCTGAAAAGATCAAACTTATTTGCACGATGAAATTATCATAAGTATTAATATTATTATTACTATTGTTATTTTTATTATTATTATTATCATTATTATTATTATTATTATTATTATTAGCAGTAGTAGTAATACTGTTGTAATCGTTACTATAATTTTCATCATTACTTTTAATTTTGCATCTCTTGGGACATTTACAATTTCATTAGCCAGGTCCCCTGTCGTCCCCTTTCTATTATTTTCGGTCCCATGCGGCCGCCTTTTTGCATTTTGAGGGGACTGGGGCAGGGCGAGCTTACTTGGGTCATCAGTGAGAAGTCTGTAGATTTCTTAGATTTACACATCTTCAAGGATTTTAGTTTTCAACGTACTGGAAAACTTTCGTTTTCTACCTACCAGAAAGCATTTAATAAGTATCTTTATATCACTTTCAAGTCTTTCCATCCTGCACATAACAAGAAAGCTTTTGTTTTTTTTCACTTAGAAGTCTTAGAATACAGACACAATTTGAAAGAAAGAAAGTGGAGGGTGCAAGATACATAACCCAGGTATTGTTTCATCCCCAAAACAATAACTGAAAAGAGGTAAGAAAGTCAGTAAACTATGAGCAATAATAGTAATAGAAATTACAACAACGTTTACATACGGTAAATACAAATATACATGTGTACAGAAGTTTATTTAATAGAGAAAACAGGGAAGAAAATCTGACTTGGGGATATCTTTTGTACTGAAGCTGATCCTAAGGTAATTTTTAAATTAGAAAGAAAATCTAATTTGTCTTGGCCAAGTAGCTAAAATTTCATAAATATAAGGTAATATATAAAGTTTAAAATGTTATTGAAAACAATAAATTTTTTCGGTATATTTGAGCATCTTCAGGTTGAAGATAAAATGTTTCTTTTAATAGTGAGAACTAATTTCCAACGAATGAAAAGTTAAAGCTATTGATGAAACTTATGTGATGAATGCTGAAAAGATACATTGCCAAAAGCTGGATGCTGTTTGATGTGAAACAGTAATTTCAGCAACAACATTGAGTTTGCAATTGAACTACATTTCTTTATTCTTCATATTTACATATTACTGACACCACTAAATTTATTAACATACTTTAGGTTTCCCCCATATAAACATATTTACGCCAGTCACTGCAGTAATTAACTGCTATCTTGCAGTTGTCAACCGTTGTTAGCTTAATTTTGAATCAATATAGATCTACAGTAACCTATACGGATTTTTACACTAGAGAACTACCTTGATGGCTCTATAAAAGTAAGGTTATATTATGCTGGTAGTTGTTGATCAACTCAAGGATGCAATCGTTTATAATTTATACACCATGGGAAAGTTGCATGTATTCATTTTGAGATTTCAATAAGTGTTTTACTTTGCAATATTGTAAGTCTTGATTGTATATTTACAATTCTTGTTACCATTGCTCATTTAAATTTACGTTCGAACACTTATCAAACTTTACTCTTGACTATTAAGAAAGGCGTTATTTGAATGAGTACATTGTACCCAACTTATGAATGATGTACAACATCTACTTAGCAATCTTATCAACATGCTATGAGCGTTAAACAGAATTGATAAGATTTGCGTCTGACTCCTACTAAAAATTGTTGTTTAATAATTAACTCAAGGTATATTTTCAAAACAAGTTGGATTCTAAAACAAGTTTTCTGTTTCCTTGACTTGAAGCGCTCATAAAATGTTTGAATTATTGCAATGTTATTCTTGGACTAAAAACATTTCTAATCTCCAAGCCCTATGGAGAAGCAAAGTATTTGATCATTTCGATCCCTTTTGACATTAAGCGTAGCCGTGAATCAAACTTTCTAACATGCAGTTTGAAAATTTACAGGTTGCACTATCTAACAATGACCACAGTAAAAGGTATACGATTTTACCTAAAATCACCTTTCAACCGATGCTGTATGTTGTATGCCTGTCTATATTAAATAGCTACATTACATGTTTGCTTAACTGCTGCTTCGTATAACAGAAACAGGAATTGATTTACGGCATTTAAGTGCGAAATTAAAGTCCTGGGTGTAATATGGTGCCAGAGATGATACGCGAGAAAGTCCCATTGCACCATAATAGGGCAGAGCGAAGCGCGGCAACATAACATAACTTCTATTTAAAGCTTGTGCCTGTGCTACTTCATGCCAGCTCTGCAGATAACTGCTCTGTTGCTGATAGTCTTTGAAGTGCTGAACTTCTGGGAGAAAGGGTAACGGTAATGAAGCAACGGACTTGATTGGTAGAGAGGGTGGTAGAGCGGAGAGAGGCACTGGGCGAGTGATTTGTATTTCGGAACCACTCTTCCTCTCAGTTAGTGACTGCTCTTGTTTTTCTAGCTCCATGCGAATCTTTTGTACTCTTGGTTTGTACTCGTATGGTAGTTTGTCGAACTTGTACACAAGTCTTTGGCCTTGCACCTATGGTCAAATAACCAAATGATTAGTTTCTTCACCTGTGTTAGAAAAAGAAAAACAAGTTGGCAGGGTGAGGACATATGCGAAATTGGAGGACTGGAGGAATAGATAACCCAAATTAGCAGCAAAAATAAATCAAATTTTCTTAAGGGATTCTTTACCTTTTTGATGATTCCCTGTCGGTAATAACATCTGAGAGCACGACTCAGCTTATCATAGGTCATGTCCGACTTGTGTTTGAATGCCCCCCATTTCTTGGCAACTTCCGCTGCGTTCTTCAGTTTGAACTCCATTTCCTCCTTCCGACTCCAACTAATTATGGATAAACATCTCTCGTCGGCCAACAACTCGAGTAGGAACTCCCACAAATGGATAATGTTTCTGTAGCGGTGTACCCGCTTCTCTTTCAGATCTTTTACTGTTTTAGTCTCCACCAAATGTGTCTGATTCTCTTTGTCATCGGCTTCTGTAAACAAACAAATGATAAGATTGTGAGTAGGTGTTACGAGCTTCTCGAGGTTGTCACATGCACATTCAAGCATACATATGTAAATTAGATACATACTTTGCTCTTAAATCATATTCCCCTTGAGCAGGGCTTTCAACATACATTTACACTATCAGGGAAAATGCTCAAGGCAAATTTTGTTTGACAATTTTGTTCTCGAGTAGAGAAATGAACGGAATTCAGAAGAGCTAGGACAGCTCAAATCATTCTACATGCATATGTACACTGTTGAGCTCAGCGAACCATTCTATGATCAATGAAAACGTTACATAGTTAACTATAAACACCTCCTATTTGGTGTGCATCGAAATGAATGAGCAATCGGAGCTCGTTTCGAAAGACTGACCCTTAAAATATTTGTAGATCACGGTTCTCTCATCTTAGTAGCTCTCTTCCAAGTATCTTACTACCGCAAAATCTCGTTCCCAATGTTTTGGCCATATGCATACCTTCAAAATGAACTGGAGTTTCCATCATTTTTAAAGTATGTGTTGTCTTAACTCAGTAAATGTCGATCTTAACTGTGTTCACTATAGGTGATATACTTCTTTGGTTTGTCTTGTAACTTGGGTTTCCACTCGATCAGCAAAGTCTGAAGTCTTCTTTAAATCTGATGCGTCCCAATTAGGCGACCGCTCTTATAAACACTTGGCTGCATTGCGATCGTTACAAAATATCTAAAATTGGATTCCAGTTGCGTGTACAATCCGATCGCGCCAGGGCTGAACGTGATCGAAAACGCCTTAACGACACGCAATCAATATTAGGCCATGTTTGTACACTCAGTGCATTTTGATGACAAACAGAGTTTGTTCACCCATGACGTCTTTGTGACGTTTTGCGTCATTGGAGACTTAGAGGATTGAATAAAGGTTACTATAGTCGTCAAACTTGTGTTTGTAATAACAATAATTTTGTCATTTTGCTACCTTCTTATTCTATTGATATTTTTTTGTTCATTCGAAAAAAACTGTTCATTATTTTTCTCAGAGTGTTCCATTAACCAATAAATTGACAGTAGATTTATTACCAAACCATGTCACTAAGGCATTGCTTGGTGTCTGGCGCCGGAAACAGTAACGAAGTTCACGTGTTCGAGTCACGATCGCGTGACAGAGGTCTATTTTGAGAAGATGTTATATGAATCTCGCCTTTTCTCTGAATACGTGAGCTTCTGAATACAATAAAATTGAGCGGGGCTGTACTTAACAACAACTGCGAAAACTATAAAACAATCACAATAAAAATTAATTCCAATTCACAGCAGAAAGCATTTCCTTTGTCAATTTTGTATGTAGTATGTGTGGATAATAAAAACTCTTAAAACGTTGAACCACTGAACAAATGCAAGTAAGGATTCTGTAATGTAATTTCAGACAAACGTGTTTTCGACTTCACGGTCACAGACAAAGAAATATAATTTCAAAGTCAACCACATATTGCAAGTACTGAAACTTTGGAAAATCATAAAATTAAAAAAATATATTAAATACCAGTTTTCCACTACAAATATGTAAATTCCGTAGTGGATGGAAAGAAACAAAGGAAACTGAGCTTTTGCTGTTCTAAGAAAAGATTAAGTGTGTGACAAAGGAAGGCAAGGAAGACATGACTTCCCTTTAGAAAACAAAAACAAAAAGAAAAACCGCATTTGTTTAGTTATTTTTTGTCTTCCGCTTGCACAGACGAAGTGTGAGCTATTGTAGATCAATATCAGGGGCAGAATCGTCTGCACAAAAATATCAACAATTAACCTTGTCCGGAAAACTTAACAGGAAGTCGGAAGCTCCACTTATGCTACTTTAGTCGAGGTCTCGTATCTGCAGCCATAACTCTGCTTGGTTTTACCCTGGTTGAATAACATATTTCTCGTTTAACTATTTCTTTTCCAAAATGCCAATCGATGAATTGCTAGTTTTTCACATTATTTTACTTGCTTCCACAGGTGGAGAATTCTAAGCTTCATCTGAGAGTTTGTACTTTAGTATTCTCGTAAACAAACAACTCGTTTTATAGTAACACTGTGAGGAGAATAAATTAAGGTGTTGATAAACCTGCTGAAAGTGAAAGGAAGTGTTTCCCCTCTCAACGACGCTTTGGAAGATTCATCCTGTTAACGAAGTCTACGCTAAGCCTAATAAACTGGACTTATTTGGATATTCCAAATTTTGTTTATTTGAAGTACGTGGAAGGGCTGGCACAATCAATCAAACGTTTTAGCATTTTCTTTAACTGTTGAGAGTGAAAACATTTGTGAGTTATGATTATTGTAAATACGCATATATCAGTAATATTGGTGTAGAAATAGGAACTTATGTAGCGATACTGACAACCCACGAATCCTCGTGAAGTTCCAAAGTTCCAAAGTAGCTCCGAAAACTAAATTTAAATTTTGTATGAAATGAAAAAAGATAAAAACAACAAAGATATTTTTAGTTCAACGAAATTGAAGCAATCAAAACAAAAATTAACTATTAAGTAGCTCGTGTTCCATCCTTGTAGTAACACTTTATTTTATGTTTTCCTGCTAGACACGCCCTAAATTATTCTATTCTTATCTGAAAAATCCTTACCTTTACACCTGCTCTCCATTAACATAAAAGAAAAGGCGCCCCCTCAAATAAAATAAGCTATATTTAAACAGTTAAGATTTTAAAAAATCTCTTTGGGATCAAAATTTATGATTTATGAGAATATTCTACCCAGTTGTCGTATGGGAGTGACGAGGAAAAATTTGATAATTATACTAAGTATAGAAACCCAGTAACCCTCTTAGAAAACGTTGTTATAAGGGGTCATAGCGTTGCGTAGAAGCCATAGTTTGAGGTTTTTTACAAGTTGAATTATAAATCACGCAACAAATAAATAGCTTTACCTTGCTTTTTGTATTAAGTTTAAATTAGTATCTAACATTGGTTTGATTTTCACAGCAATTTTCAATAAATTGTAAGTGATGTGAACTAAACTATCTATTCAAAATTTTAATTATTTTCAACATATGTTTAAATAGAACACCACAATGACAATAAAACGAAAGACGAGGAAAACTATTATATTAAGAGAAGCCCCAAGGACATTTGATAAAAACTCCTTCTTTAAAACAGCCTCATATGTCCCTAACAAAATGCAATGAGATCAGCAATGTATCCACATTCATATTTACGCATAAACTATTAAAATATTACGGAAAACTTGTCTATGTAAATCCTTTACCTTCTTAAGCCAAATACACGTAATGCATGCAGTGCACACGTACATAAAGTGATGATTATACATGTACAGTAATACACGTTTTGTTATCTGAGTCAGCAGATTCTGACCAAGGCTTGTTGACACTGCTCTTAATACCAGCTTAAAATTCTTCTTTAATTTGTTTTTATTTTTGTTTTCATACATTTTTAAAAGTGGCTTTAGGATTCTGAACTTCAGCGTGAGCATGACATTGTTTTTCATTAGTTCTTCAAATTTAGGCAAATATAATTGCCGTGTTATTGTAAAATAGATATAATTGCTAATTCGTATGAAGGGCGGGTTTATTCTGTGGAGGAAAAACATCCAGATGACTTCCTCATTTGTATCGCTGTTCCTCTTTCTTTTTTCCGCGGGAGATGACATCTGCCAAACAATAAAGGTATTATTATCTAAAGCACAAGCAATGTACTCAGATGATTGTTTATTAAAGCGGATTTCAAAATTACAGACGAAAATATGAAACTGCAAAATAGACTTCGAAAGGTAGCAAGTCTTTAATGGTCTCAGTAGAGAAAATCTCTAACACATAAATCATTGATATCGATATTTTATTTTATTATTTCGATAGCTAGAAAGGATTTTAATATTGTTCCTCCGTAGGCTAAAGTTAGCTCAGTCGACCGGAAATGTTTTCTCGGTAATTACGACTTCCTTTTCAATGACGTGACTAAAACGTCGATATAATCTTGAAAACTACCAGAATTTTGCTCTGAGAAAATCACTTGACTTATACTTTTTAGTTGCTAAATATTTAAAGTTCGAAGTTTGAAGTTGCAAGTAAATAAATACTTTTAATAACAAAATTTTTATAAAAATGTATAGTGATAATGAAAACATGCCAACCGCTTTGTAACCTTAGTTAAAGACACGTTGATTGATATTGATATCGTTATTCCTATGAACTAGTTTGGGAAAATGTGTTTTACTTTAACGCTAGTTTCAACATTAGTTCAAAATTTTTAACATACTAGGAAATGTATAAAGTGGTCTGTCATTAATTCCTAATTCATCAGTGCGTGTTAAGACGGGAGTTTTGTTTGCCTTTGTTGCATATAAACCCGATAGCACTGAGTATATATATAGAGAGCGTTTTCACTCAATCCCAAGAGACCCAAAAGGCGGCCATGTTGGTGTACCAAATTGAAAAATTGGTGATTAAAAAAGGATTGTTAAAGGTGTTCATACTTTAACAATGCATTTTTAATCACCAATCCTTCAATTTGGTACACCAACACGGCCGCCTTTGGGTCTCTTGGGATTGAGTGAAAACGCTCTAAATAATTATATAATTAATAATTTCTACAATATATAATTTAAATTCGGACTAATTTGAAAAAGCCAGTTGGCTTAACACTACTGATAAACTGAACTAAGTAGTTTTCATTGCATTTTTTGAGATCAATGAAACACTTTATTTAAAACGGGTGTCTTGATATATTTTAGATGTTTTCATATGACCCTTGATTCATGAAACGTGACATTGTATTCTTGATAATCACAGCTTTGTTCAACCAACCAGCCAGTGATGATGGTTGTTGAAGCAATATTTTTCAAAATAACCACTGGCATTTAATCATTAATCTCAATCTAAAGTGTTCAGTGATATTGTACAACGATTGTAAATCAGTTGAGGAACAAAATCTTGCAATATAATTCACAAAGGGTTTTCCAAAAAGAAAAGGCTAAATAATTATAAAAGAAGATAACTCTATGGGTGGCTTCATCAAATAGGACAAGTGTAGCTTATCTTTATCTTCTTACAGGCGAATATAAAATATCCAACATCCTTTTTAGGTTGTTTATAACATTACATTCCCTTTCAAAATGTTATGGGATTAAACTAATACATTAGTTATTTAGACACATAGGGCAGGATGGAATTAGAACTGCAAACCAGAAAGTAAAAAAAGGTCAACATTTATGAACAGTGACATTCAATGATTCATGTGATTTTATTTATAATCTCATATTTTTTTAGTTAATTTTTTACAAACGTATGTACTCTGTGTTAGAACTTTGCTATTTTCACTTTCCTTTTTGCAATACACAAAACCAACGTAAAAATTCTAGTTAAGAAACAGTTTTAAATCAAATTTCATCACTGTTACAAAGAACTTACTACCGTTTACCTACATATTTACATTTGACTCCCGTTAAATCGGACCCACGATAACTCGAACCTCGTGATAACTCAAGGTAATTTTATTTTCCCTTCGGGTGTTTTTCTTTATAATTTTACCCTTGATAACTCGAACTCTGGATAACTCGAACCTTTTTCCATTTCTCGTGAAGGTTCGAGTTATCGGGAGTCATCTGTACAAGTAACTATATTTACATTGTTCTATAACTGATCATCCGAGTTAGTATTTAACTATAAGAAACATATTGAGTACATTGTACTATAATTGATCATCCGAGTTAGTATTTAACTATAAGAGACATATTGAGTACATTGTAATGTAACTGATCATCCGAGTTAGTATTTAACTATAAGAAACATATTGAATACATTGTACTATAACTGATCATCCGAGTTAGTATTTGACTATAAGAAACATATTGAGTACATTGTACTATAATTGATCATCCGAGTTAGTATTTAACTATAAGAAACATATTGA
>JANRMR010042221.1:0-11846 GCA_025434825.1 Bergia sp. 'catenularis' | reverse complement strand
CCGAGTTAGTATTTAACTATAAGAAACATATTGAGTACATTGTACTATAACTGATCATCCGAGTTAGTATTTAACTATAAGAAACATATTGAGTACATTGTACTATAACTGATCATCCGAGTTAGTATTTAACTACAAGAAACATATTGAATACATTGTAATATAACTGATCCGAGTTAGTATTTAACTATAAGAATCATATTGAGTACATTGTACTCGACTCATGATGATGTAAAACATCTACTTCGTAATCTTTCGATACTTTGAAAGCGTTTAGCTTCTTCACTATACACTCAACGTGCTTCCTTTACTAAACATCTGAACTCTTTAAACTGAAGCGACCTAACCAAAGACAAAAAATTTGTGTTGGTACAATCTTATTATACTTTAAAACATTCACAACATTTCCTGATAGTAACTGCAAAAAAGAAAGTGGAAAATTGTCTTTTGTTTATTACATGGTTTATGCAAATTATAAAAAAAAAAGACCAATGAATGTTTCAGTGGGCGCTGTTTTATCAGTTGAACGAAATTACTCGGATTGGTATATATCTAAGAAGCTCATAGAAAACTTTTCCGAAAAACAATCTTTTACCTTTCATTGGTTTTAGTTATTACTGACACCGGGATGGAATTACAACGCATTAGTGTCATTTTAGACCCTGGTGAAAAACATTGTTCAAAAGGTGTGAAGCTCGATAGTTTGGTTGTTGTAATGTAAGGGGGTGCAGAGCGAGGAAGTAATACACAACTGTCACTCAGTGCTTGAGCCTGTGCTATTTCAAGCCAACTTTGCATAGAGGTATTTGTATTGTAAATGAGTGGTGACTGATAACAATTACTGGAACAAGGGTTTCCTGGAAAAAGAGGCAGTGGCGCCTGTGGCTGTGGAAGGGAAGCGACCGGGAAAGTAAGTGGTGAGGAACTTGACAAAGAGGAAGGAGAACAGCAGAGGGAGGGTGATGAAGACTGGAGACTGTTAGTTTCAAAATCCATAGCTCTTATTTCTGCGACTTGTGGCATTTGTTGCTTCTGTTTCTGCTTTGCAAGACGAATTTCAACAATTCTTGGCTTGTACTCGTAAGGCAGTTTGTCAAATTTGTACACAAGTCTTTGGCCTTGAACCTGCATGATCAAAGTAGAAGAAAAGCTCATGCAACAATTGTACATAAAAAACACGTATACATGTAGATACATAATAGAAGCCTAAACTGACACTGACACTGAAATTGACAGAAATACTGGGTATGAACACAAGCTCTTCCACTGACACTTGTACACAGCTAGACATACTCATATTGTATGAAAACTTGAACTTGAAACAGGGACCATAATTTGTGGCATTCTTACCTTCTTGATGATTCCATTTTTGTAGTAATACCTCAGGGCTCGGCTTAGCTTGTCGTAGTTCATTCCTGGTCTCTGTTTGAGTTTTCCCCAGCGTCTGGCAACTTCCTCTTTGTTCTTGAGTTTAAACTCCCCGTGATCCTTGCGGCTCCAACTGATCAGCGAAGTACATCTGTCATCTGAAAGCAATTCCATCAGGAACTCCCAGAGATGTACAATGTTTTTGTAATGAGGATGGTGAACCTCCTTTGTATCATTTTCTGTCAAAGTTTCTTCGTTTTTCTTGTGTTTCGCATCGGCTTCTTTTAGAAGGGAGAAAAAAAAATCAGAACTTTTCGTTTGCAACTTGGAAGTATATCCCTATAAATTGATCCAGGTAAGATAAAGCATCTCGCAAGAGTCAAGAAGAGAGTAATTTCCTACACATTATTTGAGATGTAACAAAAATGCGACAAGCTTTGTTTTCAGTGAAAATATACTTTGGATGTAAATCCATTTGTAATTTCTTGCAGTTCACGACAATTCTGTGCATAATTAAGTCATTCATACCCTTTTCATGTAATGTATGATACACCAATTGACTTGTAAAACAAAGCCAAACAACTAAAAATTATGTAACGGATAATTTCCAATGAGAATATAATTATGAGAAACCTGAAGGTGTTTCCATTACAATTAAAATTAAATAGTTTTGAGAAACAGAGAAACGTCGGCAAAATAACAGTTTTATATCAGTCAGATTTCTTCGATCTTTTCCACAAATGAGTGCAAACAATTATAATTTATATTAAAAGTAGGAGTCTGTGAACAGTAAAACGTATGGGTTTCGAGATTAGATGTTCATCAATTGTCGCGACCGCTGCGTCGGTCTAAGTTGATCAATATTGCCGACATTGAGCCGTAAATCGCGAAAATCACTTTGTACCTTGATCTCTTTTCTCCATGTTTTCCATTCTGTGTCGTTTCTTTTTGTTTTGGTCAAGCACGAAGATGATAAAGTCCCCACTTCCTTTGTCTGGTCGCTACAGTTTATGTTTTGGTCTGCATAAGACGAGTGTCTTAACTTTTTGACATGGCCGCATGAAGCCAACTCTCTTTTGTAAATATTGCGATCATTCGTTACAAAATGTCTAAAATTAGACTGGGAGCCAGGGCTTGTGCAATATCAAGCCAACTCGAGCAAAACGTCACACTAAGGTAATTCAAGATTCAATAACAAAAATCAACAGTGCATGGCGCCCAAGCTTCTGACGTCACCGCTTAATACCAACACGTCCGTTGACTCAAATAAATATTTCGCAATGCAGACACTTCTGCCGGACGGCCTTGTGTGTGAAACTCTCGTTCAAATACAAAGATAAAGTTGATTGTAAGTGACAAAAGCGTAAGTGGCAAACTTTACTGAGATGGACATTTATCACAGTTCTGTTTGGGTAATATTAAACGAATGAATGCATTATGTTGAAATAGCAGTTTGAATAAAATAATATTGCCCCCGGGCCTCATTGAGGCTTCATAATACCGGAAATCGCCTTGACAAGACAAACTGGCTCTCTAATAATAATATTAGTTTTGTTTGACTGGTTTCGGGAAAGAACATTGAATTTGATGATATTTTGTTGTTGGTTAAATATTTTGTAATAAAGCCCGTACAATAAATAATTAATAAATTATTGCCTAAGAGCTTTCAAAAAATATCAATGTTTTATACCGTCCCTGTCGTAGGAAACGTGATTTCATCAAGTCACCAATATCTTTTGCATTATTACACGAGTCCCTAACTTCCGGAGATATGGCTATGTAAAAGTTTTGACAAAAACTCGATGACAAAAGTATTTCGAAGTTTTCTCTATCTTCGAGACTTTGCAATGCACCTCTGATTACAAGACATACATTTGTTGTTCCCTTCAACACAAAATACAGACGTATATGATCAGTCAGAGGTATATGTTCAGTGGAGACACTGCAAGAGCTCGCGTGCACTAACCCCAATAAGTTGTGGCGACGCGTATTGTTTTGCTTGCGTGACTATGAATGGTGAGACTGGCGTGTCAGTCGGTTTCAGACCGGAAGGAAGATGCATAAAAACAACCTCTTCCTTTATACATCAAGAAAGAAATGTCTCCTGTGTATGTGACTTCCCGTTTTTACCAGTCTGTTCAAAGAATTGAAATAACGATAATAACAACAACAATATAAATAATAACATTACTTAAAGATACTTAATATATACGTGATAAAAATACTAATGAAAATACGTTAATTCAACTACTATTAAGAATTTATGTCATTATATGAAACATCTAATTCCCACTTTTTATTAGAAAAATCTTTATACTGGCAGCAATGATGTCGGTTAGAGTTTCTCACTGACAAATAGAGTCACCCAGTCAGAACGTATCGCGAAGACGTCAGGCTCGAGTTTCAGGCAAAATAAATGGAGCTCTGTGCCGTTTCACTTTCATGTGTAAATCACACTTACAATTTTTTATCAAGAGCAACCTCAAAAGGAATTTGTTTCAATTCTTACTTTTAAAGGTCATTTTTAAAATGTATTGGATCATTTACAGTCATAAAAATGATTGTACAAGAAAAACTAGCTACCACTTAGAACTAATTTGAAAAATCTACGACAACTGAGGCCCAAATTTGTCACATATGGAAAGATAGATATAAAGCAGCCATGAAGGTCCGCAGCATGTAAGCTCAGTTAATATAAAAAGTTTGCTATAAGAAATAATAATTTTTCAATTGTGAGAGACATCGATGCTCTCGACACAACGTCGAGTTTGATTGTAAATTAATGTTTTTTAACCCTGTTAAAATAAAATTCAAAGAGTTCTTTTATAATCTTTACTTCACCTGCGAAATTCTATAATCTGCATGGTAAATACCATCTCGGACCGTG
This sequence comes from Bergia sp. 'catenularis', assembly GCA_025434825.1. Classification (NCBI taxonomy): domain Eukaryota; kingdom Metazoa; phylum Cnidaria; class Anthozoa; order Zoantharia; family Parazoanthidae; genus Bergia; species Bergia sp. 'catenularis'. The sequence goes on along the minus strand of JANRMR010042221.1, from coordinate 7,591 downwards.
TTAATGTAAAAATTCCGTACTCCTCCACGAAAATTCCTGGCTACGGCCGTTTAAAACACTGAATCAAGTTTCAGCACCATTAAATTGAAATGTATGTTTTCAGTTTCATGAGTGGAAAAGTTTTGGACAAATCTTTGGGATGTAGTTGAAGTTGACAGGTCGGCGGGTCGCTGCCATTTCAATATATTCATTTGCTTTTAAAACGCTAAGACCCGGAATGAAAACCTTTAGCTCCACTATGATATCAGGAAAACTCCGGGTAGGGGAGTTATATAGGCTTTCAATTAATACTATAGAGATTACCTCAAGACAATTATAAAAGCATATGGTTCAAGTTTTTGATTTACCGCCTCTAAATTGAAATCTTAGATCGAAGTGCAGAACGGACGTCATCTTTCTTCTCAGGTGGGAAATAAGGAATTGTTTTATCTTTATTTTACTAACATCAAGGAGGTTGACTCAAGTCGCCAACAACAATACGCTTCCTCTCCCCCCCCCCCCCATTCACATCCCACTACCTCTCTAACTTCCCTGATATCGGTACCAAAATGCTAGAAATTAACATTTTAACTTTCAATTATTAATTACTATCACTACAAGTGCTCGGCGGTATTTGCTCGGCGGTATTTTATTTCATGATAACGAAAGTTCTTTTTTGACCTTTAGATGAGAGCATTGTGATGTGTGATGTGAAGTAAACAGGAACATGTTCCGTCCATTTTCAGTGTTGATTATTATATACTTTGAATAGAATAATTTCTATGATGGCAGAAAGCCATGTATGAACAGCAGCCAAGTGTACGATCAAATCTCTAATCATTGTAACTTAGTTTCTCACTATTCTTTTTCTGACGGTTGCAAATCTATCTATATCTATCTCTACACGCTTTCTTTTATAAGTATCACCAAACTTTTGGCGAGCCTCGTTGGTGCCTATCTTTTTCGTGATTTCAGCTTAAAATGATGCTTAAGTGGTGCTTATGGGGATCAAATGCCAAACCGAGAGTAGAATTATTTCTACGATCATCAGTATATAACCTGGATAGTTTCTACTTATTTCTTGAGTTTAAAAAATGAAGAAAATCTTGTCAAGAAACAAAGGCCTGGTGCATTATCTTCTTCTCCACATAGAAATTGTTCATACTTGTAGGATAAGAGAATAAAAAGGAAAATTATATGTGTGATCGTGAGGTTGGGGGTGGCGCTTACGGGTTGCTCATTTTTTCGACAAATCTGAGGCTGTGATTCTTATAAGTGTAGTGCTTATATAAAACGTGTAATGGCCTAGTTTTCCAACCCAAAAAGTAAGGAATTTGTAGAAAAAGTAACGAAATTTCAGAAAGGATACCACCACTCTTCTGGTTGGAAATAAGGAACTGATGTATCTGCATTTACTAACATCAAGACGTGTCTACTCAAAGCTGCCAATAACAAGGTTTCTCTTTCTACTCCACCACACCCCGCTCTCCCTACCTCACATATCTCCCCCTGATACCGGTGTGAAGATGCTAGAAAATAATAGAGCTTCTTGACATCTCAACATTCAAGTTTGTGAAAATAAATTACTATCACTACTATACAAGCGAAACGGCAGTTGTCGTGCATTCCAGGAATCAGGCAATTCTAATTCATTTTCATGATATTGAGGGTTCTTTTCTGATCTTTAAATGGAAGCATTGTGCGATGTGAAATAAACAGGAACACTTTCCGTCTATGTTCGGTGATGATTATATGTTTGAATGGAAAACTTTCCACCAACGCAAGAAGCTATGCATGATCAACGCCCTATTGCGATTGTCGGTTGTTCAACTGTTGAACATAAAAATGTTGGTGCTGCACTTTATAAAACTACCGGTCAGTACAAAATAACATCACATATACACAAACACTTTATTGAGATTTCCTCAAAAGGGCTATTAAAATATCATTACAATATCAAGAATGTTGATATAGATTGGAATATAAACGGTTATTAAGACATATAAAAGTTATCGAGAAATACAGATAACAATATAAAAGTTGATCTAAACGGCGTTTAGCATGCTCTGCGTTAATTTCTTCTTGAAGTAAAATATCCCGGTCCGTATCGCCGATATATTTTAAAACTGATATACCCACTAAACAAAGAATTGTGGAGGAGATCGTAAAAACTATCAGTGACAGTCTGAGTGTGACAGCTGTGGATGCAGTCAAATCTATTTCCACAGAAATTAAAAATAATTCTTAAACTGTCTCACTATTCAATTGTTACTAAATGCAAACTTTCAATACAAGGTTAATATAAGAAATTTTAATGATTCATGATAAAACGAACGTGGATAAAAACAAAAGCCTTGAACAAAAGCTAAAACAAAATAGAACGTTTATGGCGTTTTAGTTAGCATATTGATGGAAATCTTTATCCAGTGTTTATGGCGTTTTAGTTACCATATTGATGGAAATCTTTTCCAGTGTTTATGGCGTTTTAGTTAACATATTGATGGAAATCTTTATCCAGTGTTTACAATTCACTTGCTGTTATTTGAACTTGTGTTATGAAATCCTCCCACGACGCCAACGTAAAAACAAAGCTTAAACAAATGTGAATGTTTGTGACATCTTAGTTAACTTAATAATGGAACCCGAAGAGTGGAACGTTTTGACAACTGTTTACAGCTCAACTGTTATTAAAACTTGCGTTTAAAATTAAATCCTCCCACAACGGCAACGCAAAAACAAAGCTAAAACAAATGGGAACGTTTGTGATTTAGAATTTGCGTTATGAGATCCTCCCACAGTGGCAAACGCATTGGTTACATCACGTTTCTATTGTACTTGTTCCAGTGTACTGTGGTGGGGATCATTGGAAAGCCTGAATCGATATGAAAAGACTCTAGAAACACTTCATCCCAACTTTCACGCGTTCTCAAGTTTTAACACGGACCGTGGAGCTGGGGGATGTGGAGGGCTTTAACCCCCCCACACACACACACACACACTACCACCACCCCTACCCCAAGCCAACATATTTCAAAACTATAAAAAATTAGTAAGGAAAAATAAGTCTTCAGCTCCTTCCCCCAATATCAAGTCCCTAATGACCCCCACCCTCTTCTCAAAGAAACTCCGCGGTCCCCGTTAGAGCATGACCAAACTCAAAGAGTATTGGTGAGAATCTTAAGCCATTCCTGACAACTCAACCACCGTATTCCGGAAAAGAAATTCATGGAATAAAACTTTTTTAATACCAAATCAGGTGCATTTTTTTTAAACTTATCCTAATTTAAGTCCAGGATAAAAAGTCTTTGTATTAAAAGGATTTAGACATCTTCCAGACAATTTTTCTATTCCGGAATACAACTCGCACTACACTTCTTTTTAATAAAAACCAGTAAAATTTTGCTCAGCCCTAATGTTCTTAATTTTTTGTAAATTGTGGCCTCAAAATGCTTTTACTTTTTTCTTATTGTACGTTTGTTTCCAAGATAGAAAACTTGTTCAAAAGAGCTTTTATGACAGGTAACAAGTTACACACCCACTTAATTCTAACGAGAAAACTGATATCTTGATTTTAAAACTTGTAACTCGAAGGAGTTGTTTACTACAAACTAGCGTTCAGAATTTGTAAAGATAAAGTTCGCAGTTCTATAAAATCTCTTGTGGGCACATCATAACAATTTTTTTAACATAACATCAGAAACAGCACAAACGGTTATATGTTGGGGAGTGTTAGAATATCTTTCAGATTGTCAAGTGAAAGCCTCGTTTTTGATACTGTCACTTTATTAATAGTTTTGTTAAAATCCGTGATACGTTGAACTTGTGATCTGTTAAATGTTACCAAATTATAACTTGTACTAGTGTAAATAACCAGACAAATCTGTGTTGTGTAATTTTATGTAACTTTGTTCCAACGGTTTTGTTCTTATTTGATATTGTATCCGGTTTATGTTCGCCATGATATGGGGAATTTTATTTGCGTGACCCCCTTTTCGCAATGCAAATGGTTGAACAGGTGTGACTCACTATTTCGCAATTCAGGTGTGACTCACTATTTCGCAATGCAAATATCTTGTTCAGACGTGACTCACTATTTCGCAATGCAAATATCTTGTTCAGGCGTGACTCACTATTTCGCAATGCAAATATCTTGTTCAGGCGTGACTCACTTGGTCACTATTTCGCAATACAAATAGCTTGACGATGACCAGGGAATGTTTACATTTTTTTAGAAGGCGGAGGCTGTTTCCGTTTGCGTCATTGTTTCGCTTCAGACACAACAGACTACTGATATTTATAGCCAACCAAGCGCCCACCTTATACTGAGCCAATTTCAAGCTCTTCAGAAATATAACTGTTGTTCAAATACAAAAAGATATACGTGTGACAGCCTCTTTTAGAGAAATGTTAGGAATCTCATTTCCGTTACTGAATCTTCATATAAGGTTCCTTGACACAAAACATATAAATGACCATGAAGCTTGTGTAACATTACGCGAATTTGGAAATATACTGAATCTAACGAAGGACTGAGACTGGACCTTAAATTATCAGTTGAAATAATAGTCATACCAACACAAAGGCCGACAACACGCTGACCAGAGTAAAGTAAGACCTACCAGCTTCATAAGCCCATAATTCCCTGGAAGAAGGAAGCTGTGACCTGAAGATCGGTTGGAGCTAACTCAATATGCCCATAAACTGTCACAAGCAAGTATGTGTTGTACGTAAAAGCTTGGACTGAATTTCCTATGTAAAATTAGTAAGGGTTTCAATAATTCCTGCTCACCATGAGTTTAAGTGATTTAGGCCCAGTTCAGACGTCGTGCTTCTGCCATGCCGAACTTAATTCAGGAATTAAGTTTGACAAAAGCACGGCTGATGGAAGCACGGCGTCTGAACCAAACTTTTGAATTAAGTTCGGCAAAGCAATCAAGTTCGACAAGCTCTGCCGTGCTACACGACTCTGGCACGGCAGTTATTCAAATGTCGTGCTTCTGCCGCGCCGATTGGCGGGATATGCGTTCCCGCGAAGAGTTACGAGGAGACTTTTACTTTACGGAGCATGCGCATGGAATGTTATTCCTGCAAGATGTACAAACATGGCGGCTTGGCGAAGACAATATAAACGAAATTTCCTCCGCCGAAGAGCAGGGCGGTGACGTACCATTGAAAGGAGATGAATCCTTTGATGAAAACATTCCACTAGCTAGCAGGATCGAACAGCAATGGAGTTCTCGCCGAAAGAAAACAGGAGTGCAGTTAGGAAACAAACTTGCAAACAGCATTCGCCTTACTTGCAAAAAAAAAGTATTTTCGGCTGCCTTTCTTTCCGTCTTTTTCTTGAGTCTTGCAGTAATTTTAAAAGCAGTTTTCGCTCCAATTTGGAAAACGTCGCCATTTTTATTTGATTACCGCTGACTAATTGCCACGTGGCTTCAGTAAATCCTGAATTTGGTACGACTCTTACACGACCTCTTAATCAGAGTCGTGCTTCTGAGTCGAACCTAATTGCCATTAAGTTCGGCACGGGCAGAAGCACGACGTCTCAACTGGGCTTTAAAGACCGTGGGATCAAGTAGTAAATCCCAAAGCAGGAGAGTTGATTGGTCTGAACTGATGAAAAGGACTGGTAAGACGACACTATCAGATTACATTTATATCAGACTGCTTTTCGTAAGCTTCACTTGACCTTGGGTAAACTTTTGGAATTGCATGGGTATATGTAATAGTGTCTATTCTAAGAAGCCATTATTGTTTAAACTAGGGCTATCACTCAACTGAGTATCACAGTTGAAATGCTCTCGTGAGTTATCACTCAAATAATGAATTGTTCTGTGACGCTTTCCATCCAAACAAAAATACCGGTTTGAGCTTTCGGTATTTCCGCTGGCCCAATGGAACGGTTCCATTTTTTCAACTCCAAGTCATGCGCTCAGGTACACGTGTCATTTCAAAATGACGGGGTTTTTGAACTTTTTCGCAGCTTTGGAGCAAGATGAATGTGAAATTCTTACTGCTATAATCGACAACAATGACCATGATGTTACAATTTTGGCCACAGTTGCCAGTTTCATGCGGAGAAACTTAAATCGCGTTGAAGGTTTCTTTGACGAAACAAAACCGGCGTATTTAAGTTCAGAGTTTCAAAGCCATTTCAGAATGACGAGGACGACGCTCGAGTTGATCATGCACACTGGACGGATACCATTGGGACTGGAACCAAGAGATCCTTCAAATGGAACACGATATTTCGACATTTTCGGTATTTCCACTTTCGGGACAAGCTCAAAAAGTTGTCCCAAATTTTCGGAAATGTTTCCCGGAAATTGACGTGTTCCACTGATTTGTTTTCCAATCAGGATTTTCGAAAATTCTATCGAATGGAAAGCGCCTCTGATAGTGATACTTAGAAGCCATGCTCAAACTTGAAGATTATTGTTAAAACCTTTACTCATCTTTTGACTTTGTACAACCGCGTAAAGAAGATAACATTTTCAGAATGACTGCGCATGCGTGCTGTGGAAACACATTATGTGAATAACTAACTGTCGTGTTTACTTCACAGTTCACAGTTCCCAAGATCAGTTTCAAATAGAAAATCGGCCTCGAGTCACAGATCTCCTTGATCATTGGCCATGTCTGATTCGCGGTAGACACGGTCTCAATGTCTACTGGAATTGTGTAACCATGGTAATCCGCCATACTAATTCAGTCAATAAATAATGATTTATTGCATTGCTACCCATGCAATACAAATTGCATTTTAGATCGTTTGGTCTTTTTTGGGAATAGTCACTGAATTTACTTTATTTGCAGCGAATTACCTCAACTTGAAGTTATTGAGTTACGTGGGAAAACATTTCGTAATGAAACAGTAAAGAAGGGAGAAGAACGAATTTTGTCAAAAATCCCCATTTAAAAAAAAAAACCGTTTAACTACTAGAAGTTCTCAAAGAGAAGTGAAGTGCTGCCTCTATTAGTCACCACTGTTTCATTCGAGCACTTGCATTTCGGATAATTTATCTCTTGAGACAACAGAGACATTCAGTTTATTTTGATTTCTAGTCGCTCGCAGTGAATCATACTGATATTAATAACGTCACTTGACACTTGTTTATAAGTTACAAGGCTGCGCAAAGGTCATGATTTCTATTTATGTCTACGGTTTAAGTTTGTTTGTCATTTGAAAATACGTGAAATGAGCAAAGTAAGCGGTTAACTCTCCATATTACAGATATTACAGATATTTCACTGGAACAAACAAAGGAGATGTTTCCTCAATCCCGCTGGGGCAGGCTTGACGAAGGTTTCTAAAACTAAAATATTTCCTGTAACCAACACCAATAATAAAATTGTACAGCCAGTTTTTTCATTCTTTCTATATTTATAAAATAGTTTCATTTATGTCGAATAACGGCAGCAAAATTTAAATCTTGACGGCTTTGTCTCGACCCGAATCTTTTCAACGGAGAGGGAGATCTTGAAAAACAATTAAGAAAGAAATAAAAATGTCAATGCCGCTTCCACCGCGTTTAATTGACCGTAACAAAAAAGATGGCGACTGGTACATTTACCCATAACTCCTAGCGCGCAAAAAACCTGAAAACGC
>JANRMR010041777.1:0-14652 GCA_025434825.1 Bergia sp. 'catenularis' | reverse complement strand
TGATTCCCTCCAACGTTAAGTGCCGGCAGCCCCCCCCCCCCCCATATTTTCACCCCTTGCCTGTTTTTGACATTTTGATAAGATGCTTTAAAGTGTGGTTTCACTCTTAACAATTCTTTCTAAGATAGCTTCTGTCACATGGACAATTACTGATTGAAGTATGTCAGTAGTGTTAAACATATTTCAGTTTTAGGTTATCTTTTTTTTTTTAAGAATTCTGTGACTTCAATTGCCAATTTACCTCCCATCCTTATGTCAACTTGTGTGTTTTCTGAGTATAGATGTTTATCGGTATTCTTTTGAGTTTATGCTTTGAGTTTTACATTCGTCTAAAAATCGATTTTAATTATGCATTTTAAAGAAAATAAAAATCAGGCTTTTTATCATTTATGATGATTACCAAAATTTATAAGTATTATTTTAAAAATGAATTACAAATAGGTAATATATTCAAATAGATATTGACCTAATTTTTTGCACCAATTCTTGGTATATATTAGATATTTCATATTTTGAAAAACCAGTTAACATCAATTGCTGAGTCAGTAAGCATGACATGATGAGCTTTAGAGCTGTTACTAGATATTGAATATGTGTATAATTAACATTCACAACTCCAGGGGGAAGAGGTGTCCAAAATCCTAGACCAAAAAGCAATTCACCATACTGAAAAAGATGGCACCATGCAATGCATTGTGGTAAAAGGGACAAAATATGCAAGGAATGTAAACGAACATGGTGACTGGTTGTGGTCCACCACAACTTCCGGAATGAAAAGATGTGCTTCCAGCTTTCATGGTAGTAGTAGGCAACATAACACTTGTTATTAGGCATTTTTGCCTACTGCTACAAATCTTTCTCAAAGGCAGCTGTGTGGATTTACATTCTTTGCATATTTTGTCCCTTTTACCACAATGCATTGTGTGGCGCCATCTTTTTTGGTATGGTGAATTTGTTAAGAAATATGGAAATTTACTATTTGTAACAGGACTGCTTCCATTGCCCTGTCAGAAAATGAGAATGTAAATTCGCGATGAGATTGTGGCATCAATTGCTCCTTTTCTATGCCTTTTTGTTTGTTAAAAGATTTCCTCCATGGATTCCATTTTCCCTCCATTTTTTCCACAAACAGGGCCGTAGCCAGATATATGGCAGAGGAGGTAAATGCCTCCCCTAAAACTTGTGATCCTTGTTGATTTTACAGAGTTTTAAAAGCATCTGCATGGAGAAACTGAAGAAGAATCAGTATTATGCAGTTTTTGCCAAATGATACACAAAGAATACTAAACTTGAGAAATTGTACCCTGTAAACATGCTAAAGTTCCAAAATGATAACCCTTAAACTTGGACCTTGAAAAGCAAACTGAAGTAGTCAACATGACCAGCATGAGAAAAATATGACACTGCTGACTGTTAAATCAATCTCTGGTTACGTTGGAGTTAAACTGGGTTTTGTTATAATAAGTAATTGAATTTCCATTGTTGTTCACATTTTATGGCATTAATTGTTGTATGGGAATTTGAAAAAAAAGATTAGTTTTATGAAATTATTTGAAACTGTTGATAATTAGCTTGATCATTACAAAGAAAACCTGCCAAGAGAAAGTATTTTGAAGATTTATTTAGTTAAGTGCATGCTGTTAATTGAAAGTTTCGGTTGCCACCCAAAATTAACCGATCTAAAATATGGGAATGTTTGGTCCTGAAGTTTTATAAAGAAGCTATCAAGACTTGTGTTCTTTTCATAAATGTAAATTGGGTTGTTGTTTAAAGGTTTTCATTGGCTTCTCCAAGAAACGGAACATTTAGTACTTAGAGTGCATTCCTTTTGTAAAATCCAAATCCGGATTGTCAATCTGGATTGTTTGGATTTCCTGAACCAATGGAACAAAATTAATCTGAAACCAGATTTCACGATTGCTTGCATTGCAAGTAAACAATCTTGGACTAGATTTTAGAAGAAAATTTCTAATGGCACACAGAAGCCAGGTTTTGGCTGCAAAATCCGGATTTGGATTCTACAAAAGGAATGCACTCTTAGTTTGTGTAAGTTTATGTTCAGTTGCAGGGTCTGGAAAAATCAATCGCAGATAATTAGTTGCAGTGCTAGTTGACGTTAGCTTGCAGTGCTAGTTGGCCTTTTGAGGTAGCAGACCTTCCAAATCTCACGGTTTCACTGTGAGACTTGCAGTTTCGGATAGAAATTACTGAAACTCCAGACTACTCAAATTAGGCCAACTAAAAGATTCTTGGTTTCTCATCGGCGCCTGCATTTCAAAGTCGCTGCTGTGTTTACTTTTTAATAAAATGCAAACAAGTTTATTTTCATACATTCTTTCGAACAGAGCCGAACCAAGGCCAGCCAAATGACTGCCTATCGGATGCTGATTATCGTTTTCTACCACAGGTGTGAATTTTGAATAACAATTGGGCAAATGCTCTGACTTCGCACAGTTGTGTTAATTATTACCAATGGCTGCATAGAAAGTCTTACTCTAAAAAAAATGCTCGCCGCATTTACTTTTTGAAAAAAATCTGATGAGAAATCGAGAAATTTTTATTTAGCCTTAAGTGAAGTTTATATTACCTGTTTCCGTACTTGTTCAGCAGTCGTGACAGTTTCGAACGGATCGATAGTTTTGGGACACCAGCATATGGTTTTTCCATTTTTTTTGGTAATCTCAAGGTTTGAGGGTTTCTGAGGTTGGAAGGTCTGCAGTTGATACGCAAAATCTTGGCAAATCCTGAAACACAGCAGGAAGAACAGTAGTTAATACCTTCATTCAAGCTACATCTGATCATTGCTGTTGTTATAAAACTGGACAGTTTTATACTCTTTCAATTACTGCCTTGTAGTTGTTTATTGTGTGTTTGCAGTTTTCATTAGAACTCGCGTTGTAAGCGCTGGACCCAAGAACAAGTGTTATTTGTGGTCTTAATGCGCTTACTGTTGCTTGCCATCAATAAGTGGTTTCTTTTCAGGTTAATAATGATATTTTTATTTTTGTGAAAAGAGTTTATTGTTTATCAATTGTACATAAAATTTATAGATTTAGAGTTACAAATTTATATTTTTATTGAGTATTTTTTAAAAACCCTTTTGTAAGACATTTAGAACCATACATGATATACTTTTTCATTTGTAGTAAAAAAAGGCTTGAACCAGGTGAATCACGAATGATTTAAATGTGGCAATGTTCATTTGTTTTAAATATATTCTTTGAACAGTTTACGAGTTTTTCCATGAACTATTGCTGTATGAATAATATTTTGAAAAGCTGATATTTTTATCTTGTTAATGTTAACGACGGACAATAAAATGTGCTTTTATATGCATATCGTCGGTAAATTTGTTTCTTCAAAAACCTTACAAATGTTTAACTAATTGCATACATTGCGGCCTTTACATAAATATCCAATTGCGCATTATACGTGCACTCCACAGATATCCGATTGCACACATCTTCACAATGTGCACTACCCAACTTTTCATGTTGCGGTCATAATTTATAGGGGGGAGGGCTGGAAAACTTTCAAAAAGGGACAGCAATTAATTTATGGCCCTCCCATAAAATGATACTTAAAAACTTTCCTAAGCACAAAACGCTCGCAACACATCGAAACACCGACACTTTCAGACGCTGTAACTTATTAAAATCATTACACATTTATTTTTAATTTTACTAAATTGGTGGTTCAGAAGTATTTTACTTTGACACAGAAAAAGTTTTACACGGAAGTCCGTCGCCAGTATGACATCCATGCATTTGGAACAAAATCACGAGAGAGTGAAATTGGAGCAACTCAATGACGTTTAGAATCTGTTTGCAGGGGTTTTTCTTTTGCAAGATGAACACATTGTCAGGCCCCATGACACGACCACCATCCAATTGTACCTGACGAAACTGTCAAACACTAGCAAAGCTCTCGGCGATATTGAAAACAATTTCAAGAACTATCTGGAGAGTGCGGTCACGAGCAGTAGAGCGAAAACTTGATTGGAGAAAGGCTGCAAGCCGCAGAAAGTGCAACCTTTTCTAGAAGGTCCAAGGGCATGCTCCCCCGCAAAAATTTGGAAAAATTGGATATTTAAAGACATCGGAAATGCTTCTAAAGTTGGAGATGGTGATAAAAAAAAAGTCAATAAACCAAACCCCCCAAATTTTTGACCTTCCCAAAATCTATGCCCAGATATCTACAGCCCTCCCTAAAAGGGTGCCAAAAAAATGCGACCCTTCCCCCATATTTGCCGGCCCTCCCACAAGCCACTCCCCAAAAATGGAAGAAAGTTAATGACAGCTCCCTAACTGCACACAAACATCCAATTGTGGATATTACGTGCACTACACAAACAGCTAATTGCACTTATTAGGACACTTGCTAAATATCCAACTGGACACATTAGGGGCATTACGTGAGCATCCTACTGCACATGCACATACATACATACATATATACACAGGTGCTCCCCACGGGGCTTTTCAGTAACCTGTAGCTCACGAGGTCGAACCGAAAGCACATACAGGTGGCTCTGTCAGCCGCTATACGGTCCATGCCAGACCTCGGAGCTCAGCCTACAGCCAGTTGGAATAAGCTGTGTATAGGTGACAGACCACAACACCGGGATTGCCCTGCTTTTTTTGAGAAGAGTGTGGGTTCTTTTAAGTCCCCCGGTAGAACGTCGAGAGACTAGACCAACGGCTTAACGTCCCTGTTCACGGACAGTGTGACGAAAGAAGGTCACCCAAAGTTCAACCCTCGACCAGGCTGGGATTTGAACCCGGGACCCTCTGGTTGGCAGTCAGGGATCTCACCCGGACTGCGCTAGCTAACCTCGCACACATGTCACACTGCGGACACAACAATAATTAACCAACGGCACACACTATAGGCACTGTGCAAATATATAATTGTGCACATAGAAATTTCTCCGGCGTGCAAATTATTTATTATTTTAGGGAGATAAGAATGTTTCCATACGTGAAATTTGGATCTCCGTTCTCAAGACTTGAGTGACTGGATTGGAGTCTGTCTACCTGATAGTCTGTTCAGATGATAGAAGAGCATCTCCCTTTTGGAAATGATTGTCAACATAACATATGTTCTATAGTACTCTTAAAACAAAACGTCAAGGGATTAGAATATATTGTTTCTCTCCCTGCAGCTCCGGTTCGTAAGAATTTTGCGAGTTTTGGCGGGAAAAAGTGGACGTGTGCGTCAGACGGGTCGCTTGATTTTGTGACTGAGATGTGATGTAATGTCTTATTCATCCTCAACGCAGCGTAAGCTGTATTACAAGGAAGTCACAAAATAAATAAATAGGTAGATAAACAGGGCCGCAGCCAGCTATGTTGCAAAGGAGACGAATGCTTCATCTAAAGCTGATGTTACACAGTACGATTTTTCGCGCAACAATGTTGCGCTAAAACTCGTACCGTGTAACATCACCTTTACTCGCCACCAATTCCAACAAACTTCTGACAACAATGTTGTGAGTTTTTGAACACCATTCAAAAACTTGCAACACGTTGCCGCAACAAAATAGTGCTAAAAATCGTAATCATGCGTCATGTTACACGAACTTAATTTTTATTGCAACAATATTGCAAGAAAAATCGTCCTCCCGTGTAACATCGCCTTAAAATTTGTGATCCTTGTCGATTTTATCAAGTTTTTAAAACATTTGAAGAAACTGTTTCGCAAAACTGCCTGAGAAAAAATAGGTGTTAGTTTTGCCTCCTCTAAATTTGAGGTCTCGCTACGGCCCCTGATAAATATGTTATTGCTCAGTGCTGATAATTAATTGTGAGAAATTCAGTAAACCGCTTAGTCCTGGCCACTCTAAGTAGAGGTCTATCACATTAGGTATAGCTCAGGTTTTTGGGAAAGGTGTATGGCGTCGAAGACACTGCCCTATGAGAAAGTTTAGTTTCTTTGCATTCATATTTGAAATCTGGATCTCCTTTCTTAAGACTGACTGGATTGGGTCTGTCTTCTTGGATACGGAAACCTTTTATTCTGTTCGGAGTGGGGTGTATAGTTGGCTACAAAAGATAGGGTCTTTAATTGGCTACAAAAGCGGGCCTTGGAGAAGACAAAACAATGCTAATACAGATTGAGACCGCACTACAACAAATCAACGAGCAAGGGCAAGGGATCTTTTGCATACCTGGATCAGTAAAGGAGAAAGGAAGTTTCGTAATACGATGCACTGATCCTTACGGCGGATCAAAGATAATCATGGACAGGACAAAACATGGTTATAACAAGAAATGGTGCGTGAAACATCGATGTAACCGTTTTAAGCTTTTGTAATCGTTTTAAGCTTTGTTTTTATGTTATATTTTGCGTACGTATACACTGAACTGATAAGTGGGATTTTGAAATAAATACGTAATTATAAGTTGTTTTAAAACAATAGTACATCTCGGCATTTAGAATTGATGATACTTGATCGTATTTACTCCTTAATCAGACGGAAGTTTTTAAATATTTTCTATTGATATTTTGAAGGAAAAAATACCGGTAATAGGCGTGGTAACAATATGCCGAGAAAATTTGCGAGCAGGACGTCATTGTCAAGAAGCATGGGCTCTAGTTTCCAGAATCAAAGATGGCGGTCGTGAAAAAAGTCTTGGCCCCTCGATAAAAGACGAACACTGTTCAGAACAGGAAAATGTCTTGAGCAGTTTAGTTAACTTATTATTCGTATCATAAATCATAATAGGTGAAGCTAAGAGCAGTTGTCGTATCACCTGTCAGCGAAATATAAGATGGGCTAAATAACTGACGAAGTGCTTGATAAGCGATTCTTCGCTTAGAAACTACTCATAACTAGTACATTCAGATGCTGATTTCGAGTCCTTGAATTTTGTCGTCGCGCTAACAAGCATGGCATGGCGTTGCACAGGCCGCAACAACGACGAAATGGTGGACAAGTTTGTTCACATGGGCATAATAACTAGCAAAGAAGTGGAAGATTCGTTTCGGTTAATTCCAAGAGGAGCATTTGTTCCGCCAGAACTTCATGACGAAGCCTACGTGGATGCCCCGATTCGTGGGGACCCGCACGTACATATGTCTGCTCCACACATGTATGCGACAATTTTGGAAGCACTGGACCTTCAACCAGGTACTCTTGTTTTTACGTATGGTTTTTTTACAGATTACATATACAGCTCCATTGGGAAAATACTGTTTTAGCCAAAAGTAGCCAAAGCCAAGTTAATGTAAAGACCTGTCTTAAGTACGTCTGAAAAAATTACAGGAAGAGCAGATGTTAATTTATCAAGACTATTATCCCATAGTTTTGATTCGAACAAGGAAATTCAGAGTACTGGCGTGTAATATACTGCGAACTATGGTTACCGTAATTGAAATAACAAATGGTGCTCTGCAAGTCTATTTGGTATGATTGTCATTCGACAGCGGAAATAGCAGATCATATATTATGTTTTCTGTTTCACTATTTGACAATAGCAAAGAAATGGATGGTCTTAGACTGAGATTTTAAATGAAATAGTAAGTTAAAAGTTCAGTTATTTTTTTCATAACATGTACTCATACTGTGAATTTGTGTGGTAGTAAGACAACAGAATTGTTCATTTGGCTTTTCAGACTTGTATTAACATGTATTGTGTAATCAGTCTAAAGTACTTTTAAAAATAAGAAGCTAGTTTTTACAAAATTACATATTACTACATTAATTGTACCTCACTGTAATCTTAATCAAATATTGTTTTGGAGGGTTTATCCACACCAAAATATAGTTACAGTAAAAGTGGTCAACATTTTAACAGAACAGCTGGTTACTGTTTAAAAATTTCTTTTAAAGCATCACAATATTTGAGGGTTCTAAAGTTCATCAGTGGAGATTTTACCTCTTAGGGATTTGTGCATATACACAGGGTGTGTTAAAAAAAACAGTTTTGCCCCAAAGTTTATAATTTTGATGTAGATAAATATTACAAATGTGAACACTGTATACAACTGTGTATGTAGTATAATTTTTAAATCGTAATTTTAAAAAAATAATATTTTCAGCTACTATTAAACCATCAAGAAAACTGTGTGCATTGGCATTTAGAATTTTACACAATCTATCTTCATTTTACCCAGGTCAATTTAACTATAATAAATTTGTTTACTTTATCATGTTTTTAGTAAGGTTTTTCTATAGGAGCAGGCATGGCTCAGCTGGTTTAGTGCATGGTCTTCAGAGCTGGAGGTCCCCAGTTTGATTCTCAGTGACTACAACATCTGCTTTAACTTTCGTCTTGTCCATGTAGCTTTAGATTTAAATACCCATAAAATGGAATATTGACCAAAGGGGGGATGTGGGGTAAAGTGTACACCATCAGCTTCCATTGTTAGCAGTTCTAGGAGCTGATGGAACTACTGATCTTAAACGGGCTCTTTCATGGCCGAGTCAATGGATTTTCTCTTTTTCAGAAATTAAATTTTTACATTCTTTATCCAAATAGTTTCAAAAGAAAAAAAAATCAATTTACCAGTAAGACAGTAATTAATCACTTCTACCAAGGTTTTATGCATCTTAAAGCAATTTATTAGAATGTGTTCCAGCCTGGAACAAAAGACTTAATTACTATAATCCAACTTTTAAAGCGCTGCCCAAAACAGGCCATCTGTAGCAATGACCTCTTGAAAAACTTAAATTGCTATCTGAACAGTATCTGTTAAGAGGTATTTTAGCTTGAAACAGACTTTTTGTCAATAAATTCCTGAGCTTGCATAAAGCTGTGAAAGAACCCTTTTAAATAAGGACTGCCTCTACCTTTACCTTTTTCCTATAATCTACACTGTCAGTAGTTTGTAAAGTGTAATTTGATCAGAATTTTTATCATATTTTCCCAGTAATTTAATTATTATTATTATTATTATATGATATTTCATATTAAATGCTGGGAATTGTATTCTTTTTAGTTAATATTATTAATGATAGTTGTTAAATTGATCTTGTTCTTCGTGCAGGATTCTCATTTTTGAACATTGGCAGTGGTACTGGTTACTTTTCATCTTTAGCTGGATATGTGTTGAAGAAAGGCTCTACTAATCATGGTATTGAAGTTCATGAAGATTTAATGGAGTTTGCTAATGAACGGTTGGAAGAATTCTTGAGATACAGCCCACAAGTTGGTCGGGAATTCTGCAAGCCAAAATTTATTGCCGGTAATTGTTTTCGCTTGGATCCATCAGACAGAAAATATGACCGTGTCTACAGTGGTGCGGCCTGCCCTGCCTCTAAGATAAGCTTTATACTACAGTTGACAAAGGTTGGAGGGTACGCTATTGTGCCTTGTCGAAATAAGGTAAGCATTTAACCCCCTAATCCTCATCTGAAAAACACTTTTACTCTCAAATAGAATTTTGGTCCATGTTGGTGATGGCAGCACAATGGTCTAGTGATTTGCATGTTTGACTCGTAACTTAAAGGTTGTGAGTTTGAACACTGGCCTGAGCACTGTGTTGTGTTCTTGTTGTTCCGCTCAACTCTGTTTGATAACCTGCGACAGATTGGTGTCCTGTCTAGGGGGAGTCACAGTCCAAGGTTTTCAATAAGAATTGGAATAGGTGGCAAGAATTGAGGAGTAGATGGAGAGGGAACTTCTTGTGCCAAATGTTAATTGTAAATTTGTGCAGGTTTTCTCGGTGAGAGTTGACGGCAAACTTGTGTGAACTGGCCGGTGAGTTTTGCCAGCCAACAGCTCTTATAGAAAACCTTGCAACCTCTCACCATTTAACACTACCGAAACTGGAGATATAACCACACTGGCCTTATGCCACTTGGCTTGAAAAGAATTTATTATATACCAGGCTCCATTCTTAATTAATAGAATGGTAGTGAATGACAGAGTGTCTGGATCTGCCGCTGTTACATGGCACTTTTCAAAATGTTGGCATGCTGGAAATTCCAACTCAAAAAAACCTAAACCACATGATATTAGTTCTGTGGAACACAGACTCTGCTTGGTACTTAAAGAAAAATTGTGTCAAGTCAGGGCAACAGTTAAAAAATAACAAATTTATAGCAATACATTTTTGTAGAGAGAAATTTTGAAGTCCAAAAAACAAGGTCTGTCAGGTGATAAGAACTGCTTAATTGCATTATTTGCTTTGTCTTTTATCAATTTATCTGTGTTTTTTTTCTTCTGTGGCGAACAAAATGCTTATGTAGGCTTGCATGTCTATAGGTTGGGCACTCCAAATTTATTGCTGATATTTTATTGCAGTTACTGAAGCTGGAAAGACTGTCTGCAGCCCAAGTGCGACAAACTTGCATCAGTGATGTGTGTTTTGCATCTCTAGTTTCACTGCCAGAAAGGGAAGCCTCTTTACCCAAACTGAGATTCCCTGACAGCGAGCAGAAGCTAAAGCAAAAGGTGATTACATTTTCTGTCTTTCACCACTTGTTTAGCTAGAACACAATGAATATAGATTATAAATGAACTATACCAGTTGAGTATTTTTTTCCTTGAGGCAGGTTCTCAGGTACCTTTTTCAGCTGATAAATTCAATGTTTATGTGGTCTTTGAAGAGAAAATCACTGCCTTTGAAACTCATTTCTGAGGAAATATACAGACAAGTGTATTTTTAAGGCAGGGGCATAGCTACCTGTATGCATGTACACACATGCATACCTGAAAAAATTGAAAATAAAATGCAATAAAATACTGTGAATAAAAAGAAAAGATATTTCCTTGATAAAAAAGCAAAAATTGTTTCGAGTCATTTCATATCAAGTAAGAGCACTTACTTTGGTAACATAATCTCATCATACTGATGATAAAGAAAATTTCACAAAAGCATGTGAAAAAGATTTGAGACTTGGCAGGGATTGGGGGGGGTTGGAAAATTGATCATGCATACCTCTGGAAAAATCCTGGCTGTGCCCTTGTAAGGTTCATCAAAACAATTTATATCCAGAGGGGAGATACTCAGAGGGCAAAACCATAGTTAAACCCAAAAAATTTCAAAGTTTAACCATGATAACTGGTATCTTAAAAATTACCTTGAATTTTCGTTGAAACCTGGGAATGTAAGATTGACAGTGAGATGGCTTTAGTGCCTTTTTTCCATGCTTTTTTTGTTTTAAACTGTTTTGTTAAGAGTATTTTTTCAGAATTGAAAAAAATGCTCCAATTTTTCGTACAAATAACAACAATGTCAAAATGATTACTTGGAATACTATAATTGAAGAGGTCGGTGCATAAACGGCCTAAGTGACGATTTGGAGCCAAAAAATGAAACTGACCTCTTCAATTATTATAGCACTATAAGAAATGATTAAGGTCTAAGTATTATGTCCTTAAACTTTTTTGCCCCAATCCCCCCTTTTTTTTTGGAATTCCCCCTCCTCCCCCTCCCCACCCCACTGAGATTTGGGTTATTATTTTTAAGTCCTGGAATTCCTTTTTGTGAGAGGTCAAAAGATCCTTGACATTTCAATTTTTGCTTTTGAGTATGTAAAAAAGTTTGCTAATTAGGGTTGGCTCAAAGAGGTTAATTCTGGCATTTCAGATATATGCACCCCATGTAGCATGCATCACATGATGTGATTTCATCACAGTCTGTGGTTTTAGAAGTTGGTATATAATGTTTTTGAGAACTTCAGCAACCATTTTCCCTTTATAGATCTTGAAATTCTGGAAAGGTCTGGAATCTTACCTGTAACCCCATTCAAACCTACATTTTACTTCTGAATAAAGTCCCAGCCGGGTTAAAGTTGAGTAAATGATTTTGAGTTATTGGAAGTCAGCTGTCCAGTATGTTTTTTCAATAACTTATGTATTTCTGTATCTCTGAATGTCATTCTTTCACAATTGCAAGCAAGAGTCTCTCTCCTATACTGTAAATGATCCAACAAACGTCCACTCGCTAATTGCCTCATCAAAGTTCAGTTTTGTAATAAATGCCCCTCTCTATTAAATGCCCCATATCTGATATAAGCCCTTTCAAAAACAGAATAGATTAAATACATCAAATGCCACCATGAACAAACTTTATTGAGATGCTTTCTTAACCAATGAAGATAGGCTTCAAAACTGTATCATGCCCTAGTTTAGATTCAAATTAGGGGTATGGCTTCTTTATAAGAAATGGAAATGAATGAAGAATTCGTTTTTCACTTTCTGGTGGCACAGGTGATAAGGCAATGCTTATGAGATTTTGATTTCCTTTGTTTGCCAGAAAAAATAAATGTTCCTCTCTAATAATTACCAAAACCTCTTATCTAATAAACACCATCCCCAAAAGTGTGAAAATTAAAGAAATGCTCTGGGCATTTATTAGATTGTTTTTGGATCCCATGTTCTATGTCCTATCTTTTGTAGGGATGTGAGGGGGCCTTCAGGGGTAGGCCAGATGGGCCATGCCACTACTTTCATTGATATAGTTGCACACATTTTACGTGTAAAAACACTCAAAAATACAAGCTATCTTTGGAAGCACATGCACCCTCTCCTGGCCCCCTCTCCTGGCCCCCTCTTCAGGCACAGCAGAGCAGGGGGACTGGGAGGCTATATACCCAATATTTTCAAAATTTTAAAGAGTTAGTGAGAAAAAGTGTATTCAGCACCCCCCCTCCCAATATTGAGTCAACAATCAGCCCCCTCCCCCCAATCTCAAAGAAGCTCCATGGCCTGTGCTCTTTCCAAAATGTTGGGTTCTGGCCTATCCTTTCAGAAATACTAGGATCTGTCACTAACCTCAGCTCACAAGTTTTATGTTCACTGTGTCACTTGCCCAGCAGATCCGTGCTCTTCCTCCTTGTGACATTATAGTAAGCAGGAGCAAGGCAAGAAAGGTGCTAGCAAGACTTCGAGCTCTACAAGAGGCTGTTGGTGAGTTACTGGTTTGCCTAAGAGCATACATTTTTGATATAATTCCCCCCCAAAAAAATTATAAGCCCCTCCCAATATGAGCCCATAAGCCCATATGGATGTACATGTAAACCAATAGAATTCAACTAATGCAGTTGCTTTTTTTGTTCAAATTTGGTTAGCGAGATTATTGCCAACAATTCAGTCTTTGATGACAGTTAAAATGATCTTGCAACTTGTTAAAGTATATCCCCTGTAATTCTAATGTTGAAGAATTTTTTGACTTAAAACTCCATCCCAACAATTTTTAAATGCAAATGTATAGCCTCTGGGGGGACTACCACAATATTACAGGGATGGGGATGCTCGTCGTACCTCTTAGGGGGTTAAAATCCCTGGTTTTGGTACCACTTAAGGTGTTTAAAACAAAATACTTACGTTTGCATACAAAACGGTACCTTTTAGGAGTGCCACGGTCAATTGAATGGCATATCACATAAACATTGTTACTACATCCTTTAATTGAAAACTATGACACCATTTAAATTAATTGCTTGTTTCTATCTTTCTGATTGGTACCTTTTAAGGGTAAAACATAGCTAGAACCTTAACTAGATTGGTAACCTTTTAGGGGGAACAATTGAAATTTTCTGATGAGCATCCCTGCCCATTTCATATTGGAGTTGCCCCCCTGCTGGGACATAGTCTCCCCCCTCCATTATAAACCCACTCTGAAAACTGCGAGCCCGTGGACGTATATGTGGAAGCTCACTGTATTTTTTATTTAATGTTTCTGGAATGTACAGTGGATTTTAGTGAGTGAAGTTTGATTTTTAGTTTATTTACACTTATGTGAGAGTATGCCAGTCTGTCCGATGACGTTTTTGTGGCCGACCGTGAACAGTCGGCCACGGTCGGCCATGGTTGGCCGGCCGACCAAGGCCGACCGTTCACGACTGTGGCCGATCGTCCACTCCATCATGGGGACCAAGAAGGCCAACCGTTCACGACCGTGGCCGACCATTACTGACCGTGGCCGGTCATGCGACTCGTAAATCTAACGAAACTCACACGGTTGGCCAGGGCCGACTGTGGCTGACCGTGGCCAACCATGGCTAACCACGAAAGGCCACGAAAAAAATATGGTTAACGACGATTGATTTTACACTTACTTAGTAGATGATAATCAAGAAGAACACTCACTACAAAACGAACTTACTTCAGTTCATCAGTGAACATAGCTTCTGTAAAATGTTTTGATGAAAATTTATGAAAACTGGCCACAAAACAACTGTTGCTTCTCGGCGCCATTTTCTTTCAAGTGACTCGTTCACAGTCTTTTCACAGTTGTTTATTTTTTGGCCGCGCAAGTTTCCAGGTTCAGTGTTACGTGCACGCACAACATAATTTTTCTAATTGTTTTAACCTATGTAAATATAAGCTTGAATAAGCAAAACGTCTGATTTTTACCATAAAAGACCAATATGAGAACTTCGCTGATGCACCATTTAGCCCGATTTAATCTCTCTCTCTCTCTTTGCTTTTTTTCATGCTAATTCAGTGACTTTTTCCTCTAACTCTTGCTGGCTGTCAGAATATAGCAGCAAAAATATTATTTATTGTCTGCTAATGCATTACGCTGCATGGTTATTGAAAATGCCAACCAAGATAATTAAGCACAATTATGCATACTTGTGGTTTAGCATTCTTCTTCAATTAACATGCGCCGGCACCCAGAAAAGTCAATATGACAAATTTTGATTTTGACAAAAATGATATTCAAACTCTTACAACGATTATAACTTGCAATTGG
>JANRMR010041666.1:1521-14655 GCA_025434825.1 Bergia sp. 'catenularis' | reverse complement strand
TACCGACGTTAAATAAGGGCTACTTTACCATTACCTTTTACATTTTAACACGTTAGAATTATTTCCCCTATCATTTGCATTAACCTTAATCACGTTAATTTGACGAAGCAACCACTCACCATTCCAAACGCTCCCTTTCCCAACATGTTGCCCTTCTTCCAAATGATCTCCTCCTCTTCCGAGTTGGCAGTCGAACAGCTTCCCAGACGGCTGTGGACAACACTCTCCCCTCCCCCCTGAGTTGAGAAGGAGCTCCCAACAGAACCCTGAGAGGAGTCTGAGCCTTTCAGAGTTGACCTGCTGCTACTAGAACCGCTGGACTGTAGGGTTTGTCTCCTCTTGAACACCCCTTCATACAAGGCGAGATCGACAGAACCATTTGATGAACAGTCAGCGCAGTATGGCGTGGGTGTGTTGGAATTCGAGGAGTTGTGTGGTGATAAGAAATAGCTCTCACTGTCTAAGGAAGAGGAATTGTCATCTGAAATAGGTCTTGGTGTTGAGTCACAGCTGTTGTAAGAAGAGTCTGTATCTGAGCAGCGGTCACGATCCTCCTCAGTTGATACACTGGACAATGACGAGAAAGTATCCTCGTGAGACAAGCTGAAGATTTCACGTCGTTGTCTTGCCTCTTTGTCACAATCTTTGGCATCAGTAGATAACATTCGTTTTAAATGGGCATGTCTTTTCTCTAAGTATCCCAGTGTACTGTTCACGTTGGTTTCAAAGACCTCACAATCAGGAGTGAGAACTTGGCCCACTTCTGGAGCATGTTGTCGAAAACTTCCACAATTTTCCAAGTTATTCCTTTTTTCAAGCACGTCGTTCAACAAATCCTCGATGTTGTCATCAGCTTCGTCTTGAGTAACAGACGTGCTGATGTCATTTAAAGTGTTTGCATTTCCCATTAAATGCCGTTCACCAGCATTTGATGTACATTTACCTTTTTGTGTGTCAGTCTCGTTTAAGGTACAAGGATTCTCAAGCAGCTGTTCATTGCATTCGGGATCGGACTCGGAGTCTGATGACCTCAGATTCAGCCTTGGCACACAATACCCAAATAACTTGCCAATGATACCCCCATCAACTTCATCTAAAGAATCGCCATCATTTTCGTGTGTATCGATATTTCTTCCATAAAGATTGGAGTCTTCCAGCGCAATATTTGAATCAATCACACATTCTCCATCCCTTTCATTGCTATCTCTGCTAGGTTCATGGTCCTTTGGAGATGTGCGAGTTATGGTAGCAGGTAACGGAAGTTCATTGTTATTGACATGACTGACACTGGACTTGTTCTCTGTATCCGAAAGTCTTTCCTGTGCATTCCTGGGTGACTCTGGAATCGGACTAAGGTTGAGGAACTTTCCCCGAAATGGATGCGAATTGAATGCCTTTGAATAATTACCCAGTGAATCCAAAGACAGAGTCGGGGGTCCTGAGATATCAGTAGTTCCATATACCACGTCAGTTCCTAGTCCCTCCTCAACACCACCCTGCTTCACATCAATCATTTTCACATCGGTTTTTTTCTTTCCTTTAGCTTTCTTTTTTCCAGACTCTTTCCTTATACCTAAAGTAGAGTTCGCTGTCTGGGGCTTTGTTTGGGCTAACTTTGAACGCTGTTTGTTGGGTTTGTTTGTTGTTCCGTTACCTTGGTTACCCTTTGCACTCTTGGCCTTCTTTCCCTTAGTTTTGCTCTTGGTCGTCTTGCTCTGTGTTAAGGAGCTGTCAACAGCAATACTAGCATGAACCGCAGGCTGCACATAGTGATCCTTTGCAGGTTCTGGGGAGGGAAACGCATTGGCAATGACAACCCCAGAAGAACATGGTTCGTTAGTGCGGGGACTTTCCCAAGCAGGTCTTGATAGAGCAGGTTCTTCCCCTTGGTTTCCGTTAGTCTCTATCTCGCACGGCTTAACTTGGGTTCGAAGATCATCTGGAACTTTTTTACCTTCTAACAACTGACTTTTATCTTGAGCACCTGCCTCACTTGCACTATAAAAGTGACAATCATGAGACGACACGCTACTTTCATTTATAACATTACTAGTCACGCATGAATCTACTAGTTTGTCACAAACATTTGCTTCTGGTTGCTCATTTTGTTCCGAAGCTGGTGTATCAGTCTCTTCACAACTGTCAAAACTTGAAAGAATCCATGAAGTTCTTTGATTAAGCGAGTTGCTAGATGTTGAATTCTTAACGATGTTCGGAACATTATCTTGGTCGATGGTGATGAGTTTCCGTTCAGATGGCAACTCCGAGGCCACTCTGTCGTCCCCAGTCCCGTTAGTAATTGCAAACACGGTTTCACACGCAACATTACCAACTGTCTCACTTGTTGACACCATTTGGATTTTTTGATCTGTACCAGGACCTTGATCAACATCTGACAGTGCTGCATTGGAGCTGGGTTTAGATACAGAAGACAGATTAGAACAATCGGAAACAATACATGTAGAGGTTTCTGTTTTATTACCCATCCTCAAACACTCTTCCTTGTCAACACCGTCAGACAGCTGTTTGTTTTTCTCAGACACAGGATGACCGATGGCTTCATTGTCTTCTATTTGATTAGTGTTGTTAGATTCCTCACTTGAACTGCTTTTTCGAAGTTTTTGTTTACTTTTTGTGTAGCGTTGTGAATCAAGCGAAACCCAGAAACTATTACCAGCTGCAGATAACCTACGCGAAGCACATTCCTCGCAACGTCTTTGCTCAATCCTTTTCTTTGTTCTATCAAGGGCCTTTCCACAGGATGGACACAACTCTTGCCGAGGTTTTTCCGCATCTTTCTCATTCAAATCGACAAAGAATGTTGTAGACTGCTTCTGCAGACTAACTGGTTCACCTACATCTGAGCACGAGCTATGAGGACTCTTTTGACTTTCAGAAGTAACAAAGCTCTCGTATGGGATCCAGAACTGAGAAGTAGCAGTAGGTGAAAGTGTCAACGTCTTGTTAGGGTCATCATTTGGTGATGTTGTTTCATCGTTGGTTGATTCATTCTCTTGTTCCAGCTGAGGTGAGGTACCCGATGAAGGCAGCCTGGGAGAAGTGGAGAGTGAAGGTGGTGGCGGCAGGGCTTCCTTGTCCTTTGCAAAGAACACCTTACTGACGGAGCTTTGCAAAGACCCACCTGATTTGAGGACATCTGTATAGAAATATAAAAATCTGATGAGCTTTCTTGCAAAATTTCAATACCCTTATATTGGATTTGATCAACAAAAGTTGATGCAGTATCCATAATGCTATGGGGTTCTTGTAGCACCAGCAATCTTGGTTCAAGCTTGTTACTTCTTGAATGCAAATTAGCATGTTTTGAAAGGGAAAAAATAAGAAGGAAGAAAGACATGCATTGAAAAGTTTCACAAAACAAAATCTTGAGCAAACACTCCACGCAGTTAAAATGGATTATGACACGTGAATTTCCCTGTAATTAGACTTTCAACCATTTCAACTTACCCAAATCAAGGATATCAACTTTATTGGCTCCATTGATTGTCTCTGGTGAAGCTACGGAATTGCGCTCCTGTGATGTGATGTAATCGACTGGTAAGGGGGTCATCAATACAGGAAGAGCCACCTTTTTTGTCAGGTCCAACTGACTTCTGTTAGGTATTTTACCAGTTGATTGCGATCTTCGTTTCTGACTTATTCTTGCCTTGGGAGAGGAGGGTGTGTGAGGTGTGAGGGGGAGGGGGTTGGAGAGCCGATGACACGATCGCTTTGGAAATGGCGGCTGGCCACTGCTTGTTTCTGACTGAACACTTTGATTGGGGCCAGCTCTGAGATTTCTGAAGCACAAAATAGTTCGGTGGCTAAGTTGCAGCATCTTCAATTTTACTTTAAACAGAAAAAATAATTCTGCTAAATTACTGTCAGAATTGAACACGTACAAGACTACATACAAGCATAAATATTGACGTGAAAAATTCACAAACAATCTTAACAAAGATGTTTATAAGTTATCCGTAAAGTGGCTGTGTGATGTTTCCTGATCAGTTAGTAGTTAACACAGATCAAAGCAGCGTTTTCAAATTTGTGTTAAATTAAAGTGGCGTTTTTCATTTTAGTTCCTTTTGAATGAACATAAGATCAGAAACTTGCATTTTCATTCAATTTAAAATTAAAAGAATACAAAGTTCTACATCCTCAGATGACGAGAAATTGCTTCAAATACCATTAAATACCACAACCCAAAATTTCGCCAATGACCTCCATCAATATTATTCTTACAGTGTCAAGACCTGTACCACAATTGTTACACTTTATTCACCAAAACAAACAAACTCTAAAGTTATCTGGCAAGGTTTTAATTGGCTACTCTTTTTCAAATACAGGAGTTATCGCTAACTTTGAGAGTAGATGCAAAAATGTTAAAAGTAGCCAATTAGTGACAATCAAAAATGCCGAAGATGTGAGCGTGCTTCTATAATGTTTTCTTAAAAAAAGAAGCTGACAGAAACAACTCAAGTAGCCGGGTAGTTTTACTGGCCCAGCTCGTTTGTGAAATCAAACTGCAATGTAACAAATAGAAGAGAACTTAACAATTAAACACTTCGTGAGATCTCACCTTATATATTTTAGTTCAATGTTCAACACTGATAATTTTGGCAGTTCAACTGCATGCTGTACATGTCTTGAAATTTGACCTGTGGAAAAATACATCTGTAAGCTCAGTAGAACAAGGTAAAATACCCTTAACAAACTGTTTGGCTCTCAAACAATTTTATCCACTATGTTGTGCGATGTTACATTAAATGACAAAGTACAACAAACTAACCTGCACTACTACTCAGACGTCTTACAAAGTTTCTAGGGGAACTGGGGGCAGCATTGTTTTTCTCTGACTTCTTTCCTGATGGAAGTCTGAATGATGTCTCCACTTTCCTTCGAACTTGTGATATGCTAGAAATGTTGATCAAAAATAGTTATTAAAATACAGTAAGCTAATGCAGCTGATGCTTAGTCTTACTTGGGGTTCATATATTGTTCACAAATAGTAGGAAACAAGCTAAAGCATGAATGAAAACAAATATATATGCAGGTTTACCAAATGCCAAAAGTTTTTGATAATTAATTATAAACTAAATTGGAGAGTCAGACACACCTTTCTTCCCTGTTCTTCACTCTTGTCTGTTTCACCAAGTTAACTGCATGAATGGAAAATTAAGATCAAAATTATCAATTAATGGTTCAATTACATCTTCTACATACTGGCCAAGTAAAATTTTACATTAATTTAATTACGCGATTTATAATTATAATATCTTGTTTAATTAGACTTCAATAATTAACTTACTTGGTGAAGTGGGTGTCAATAAACTGGATTCTACAGAAGGCTGTGGAAAGAGACAAAATTAGACAAATCAAAATCCGTCCATTTATAAATATTATATTTTCTAAAACAAAAAGTTGTTTAAAAACAGATGAAAATACAGACAACAGCAATTGCAATGCAAGCATTTATACCAACCAACAGCATCATCAGTAAAATAACGTAAACATTTGATTTCAAATGTAAACTCACCAGAAATTCTGGGCTCAAGGGTCTTGGATGTAAATGTGCAAGTTCAGATACTGGTGCTGAAATTTTCAAGGAATGTCATTAAGTCTCTAGTATTCAGTCCATGGTGTCTCACATTTAGGACCTCTGGATTATATGGGATTGAAGGGGGTTGGGACCAAGAGTGTTATGTAATAAAGGTGACTTAACATATAGAGTGTCTGATTGTTTATGCAAAACGGTCTCATGCTGTTTTAGGATAAGTTTACCATGGTTTATTGACAAAAAATTTCAAATATACTTTATCTCAAGTAACTCACAGCAAAGATGAAGTAATGTTAAATTCAACTATGTTGGATAGGATGGAGAGTATTAATAGAGTTTTATGTTACGGTACTTACATGTTATCCCCTGCAAAATGAAATCCCAGGTTTTGGGAATTCCTAGGAATTCCCAACTTTTCTCAACATGCAAATTAGTGTTTACTCAAGCTTGATATAAAAGTTGAGAATTCCTGGGATTTTTTGGGAATTATAATATTCCATCTTTAGAAAAGTTAAAAATTCTTAAAAATTGCGAAGAATTCTAAGGAATATTGACTCATACAACTTGAAAACATCAGTTTCCTAACTTGGGAAAAGGTGGGAATTCTTGAGAATTTGAAATTTTTGTGCATAAACAACTCAACTCTGAAGAATTCCTAAGAATTCTAAGGAATACTGAACAATGTTGACTACACAGTCTATTCTTAGATATGTGTTTTAATGTTGTCTGAAATATTTCATCACTCTAGCAAATTAATGTTATTCACAGAAAGTTGTTTGAAACTAAATTTTACCAACACCATATTAATAGAAATGGACTAGCTTAATTCACTTACCAGAAGAAATTCTTTTAAGTGATGATGTTTTCCTGACAGTCTGTTCAGCCCAAGCTTCTGAAATATTAATAACATCAGACTAGTTAAGAACCAGCACTTAAATATTTTACTCAACACTGGGACTTGACTGCACACTCCTAATCAACATACAGGCACAGATAGATCTAGAAATTTTGGAAATGGGGGGGGGGGGTGCAACCAAAATTCAGGAAAGATGGGGAATACAAAAAGGGAATCTGTGCTCCCAAAGTGGTATTTTTATTTTTTTTAATAAGAAGTTTGCAAATTGCCGACAAAAGGGGGGCCCTGGCCCCTCCCCTAAATCTCCCCTGAAATAATTACAATAAATACTTGATATTAAATATATTTATCAGAAAAATACTCATCTGGTATTGATAGTTTTCAATTGACATCATAACTAGTATGCACATCTCAATTAACTTAACTAACAACTAAACTCCATCCATAAATGGTACAAAAAAATTATGAGTAAATAATAAAATTATTATATTGTTTTAGCTTTGAAAATTATAGTATTATCTAAAAACTAAAAATCAAAAATCTTGATACTGACTGTTTACATATGATAATCTTAATAGTTAAATGTTGCTGCTGACCTTTCAATATTGAATGGACTTTTCCTGGTTTGGCTACATCAACAGGGCTGTAACCTGTTCAAGAAAGTGATTGACAAATTAATTAACAACTCAGGTCAGTTGTATTATATCTACCCTTAATTTTGTATCTGATAAAAAATAAATACAAACTGTTCAAATATGTTAGCAAAATTATGTCTTGTAAGATTTTTAATCAGAGTCATGCAAATTAAAAACTTTATTTGTATTTATTGGCTTTGCCTAAATTTTCCTCTTATTCTTCTCTCATGCTTTTCAACCTCCTTTGTATTTGTATTATGAACAATCTGTACACACAAGCAGCCATTTTATAAGGCTTTAAAAACACAAGAATGGAAATGACTGTCTATATATAGCCTCTTATATAAACATATATCATTCATTATTTATCTAAATCAGATGCACATTGTAAATGCCATATTTTATTATCATAATATTAGCAGTAACAATAATAATAATAATAAGTTGCATATACTAATTGAATCACAACTTCGTACCATGATCATCCACAAGTGTGACATCAGCTCCATGGTTCAGGAGTGTGGAGGAAGCCTGTTCATGTCCATGGGATGCCTACAACAATAGTTAGATCAACCCACATTATTTCAATGTCAATCAGAGTACATGACTATTGTACAAGCATAGGTTTTATAATTTTTACATAATGAAAAACACAAATTAAATGAATCCACTCACAGCCACATGAAGTGGTGTTCTGCCAACATCGCCTCTTGCATTGGGGTCTGCTCCACTCTCAATAAGAGCAAGCAGCACCTGACAGTTGTCATATCTGGATGCCCAATGGATGGGAGAGTTATTTGAGCTGTCCTGAGCATCTGAAGTTGAACCAAAATAAATTTGACATTTTAAAAGAATGTTTGATGGATTTTCAATCTGTGATTAAATGGCAAAACTTTAAGTTTTGAAGGCCTTATATATATTACCAACATCACAGGAACCCCTCTGCAGCAAGACATCCAGAATATGTTTGGCCTTTGATCCCTTGCAATGTGCAGCCATGTGTAGTGGACCACGCCCTCCTGTGTCACTCATGCAACAATCACTATTCAAGAATATGGGAGTGTATAAAAGTCAGTCAAGACTGGGCTAAATGCATAATTATGTACAGGCAACCATAAGCATTTTGCCTTCTTTTTCTCACTCACTGATGCTAAATACAATTCCAAACACTAAAAGTGAATTCAAAATTAATGAATCAGTATGGTGGAAGAAAGAGGAGTTATGTCTAGAGAACTTTAACTATCTCTCAAAGAGAGTTGATTGGAATAAAGAACAAAATTATTTGCTCTGAAAAAACAGAATTAAGTAAGCACAAAAGTCACATACAGTAAAAGATTTAATTCTTACGCTTTGTGGTTGAGTAGTTCCATCACAACGGCAACTGGATTGTAACCTCTTCCCATCACTGCTTTCTCCACTGGACAGATATTAAGAACAAAAACCACCAGTTAATCATTAACCTTATAATAATCAAACAAGTATTTATAATTTAATACTCTCTATTAATACAGACAAATACTATCTGGAAGTTCACTATAATCCCAGTAGATCTGGAGTGTATTAAGTCTTACTTTTCTCAAACATGTTGACATCTCTGGTAACCAACAACAGGGGGGTCATTCCATCAGCATTCTTGCAGTTTACATCAACTTTGGTACTCTTAGAGCCCTATGCCAAGTACACAGATTGGTTAGAGTTTTTATATATAGACAATATACTAAAATGGGTAACTAACTGTATAAAAGAGGGCCAGTCTTCAATTTACAGCTAATTTTGTGAAATACGAATAGCTGCAACACTTAGTATGCTTGGATAAACTGTAAAACCATAAATTAAAGAAATATTTGCCATGATACAAGTGACAATATATACATATGTGAAACTTGCAATCTGGTTAACACTGGGTGCTAAGCAAAGTCAATATTATATTCGTGTAGGCTGACAAGTACCACAGGCCCATTTCAAGTTCTATACAATTATTTTTAATTTTATAATTGAATTCTCTGAACTCATGATTTTTTCTTACCAATACTTTTCTGACCAACTCCACATTTCCTTGCCAGGATGCCTGCAGTAAGTGCTTTGATGATGCTCCTGGGAAAAATAAAATAAAAAAATTATAATTTAAAACAAAGAAACAGTTCCTAACACAGAGGTATAGGTATAACATGCAATTATAATATCTTAAAAAATCATGAAAAGACAAGAACTATTCAGCACTTTCTTCTGAAAGTCTTCTTCATCATCATCATCATCACTATCATCATAAAAACAGAACTGTCATAAAACACTTTTTCCTGTGCTACAAATGATACTTAAAATAGATTTTAATTAAATATGTTTACCTACTACATTACTAAATATGCAATGTTTATTTGACCTAAAATATATTAACCGACAGTAACTGATTTGTAGTTATATTCCTTCTGAGCCATATTGCCCATACCTTGTCTCAACACTGAGTCTGCAACAAATAATGAAAAAACATTATAAATAATATGTTTCAGAACTTTTTTTCCAGTCTCAAACACCTATTTTTTCTGGCCACAACAGCAAAAGAAAAGAGAAAGAAAGTTTTGCAGTCTAAGAAAGGGCAAGAGTTCATGTAAGTTAGTAGGCCTGTTATGATTTTTTTCTAATAATAATTTGCATTTAGTTTACTGACCCAGTGAAAATAGCTTTATTTTATCAGGGGCATTTTCACAAACTGATGATTATTCACACAATATTATCAAGACAATCAAATGAACTACTGATTTGCTGCACCACTTTCGAATTTCTTTGGCAAATGTTCCCCAGTTGATAGCTGTATAATTTTCAGTTATAAACTCATTCTTTGTTTATTGTTCTCACAGGGTTTGGGGGATCAAGAGACAGGAGTATACTAACCTAACAGAAGTGACTTCAAACTATCAGATGCCTTCTCTAGAACAGACTGTCCACTGTTGTTACACAGGGTGATGTCTGCCCCATAATTCAGTAGCAAGGATACCAACTGTAACACAAAAAAATATTTTACTGATACAAAAACTTAATATCTGAGATGTAGCCCTTCCGATTACCACCTAACCCCTACAATATATTTTCTCATCAACTAACTTGTTCCTCTACAATTTACCAATCCTCCAGTGTCTATTACCGTAATCCTTTCACTTCCAAAAGTGCCAAATGATGAATTATTAAATTCTCAATACTTGAATTGATGCATTTGTAATTAATGAGTTGGGAGAATTTGTTGTTTCATCCTAGAGTGTTTGGAGTGGATGACCAATTCCTTTAGTCTCACAACCAATCAACTTATTTTATACTGATACTGTAAGGAGAAGATATATGTTCATAAGCTTGGTGGCTGTGAAAGTACAGTTAAGCATCTCCTCTCAACCTCAAACAAGCTTGAAATTTCAGATGTAAAAACTGCAAACAATAATTATTGAGCCTATAATTCCCTGTGTATGGAAAATGTTTGTTATAAATTACATGTATATCTGGCTTTTTCAAAATATTTGCAGAATTTTCTTGATGTTATAGAACCCAACCTCAGAAAACAAGGGCATAAAGTGAGTGAGGAGGGTAAAAAGGGAAATCTCTCTTTCCCTTCCAAAGATGCCCTGGATTTCCAAGGAAGGTGCAAGGCGATGCAAAAGTATGGGGCAATCCATTACCCCCCCCCCCCCCCATCCTTGCCTAAGACCTACATTTGTACTTGGAGTCTCGCCCTGGCCTAGGGCGAGTGATTGATCGATTGATTGAACTGACCTATGCACAATTTTTTAAGCTCTCATTTATATGAACAACTGATCTCTTGAAGGGGTCAATTTCATCACTTTATTCAAGCGATGTCTTTTCAACAAAACTGTTGATTAATTTAGTGATCAAATTAGCGGGCAGATAAGCTGATATTAAAACGTATCAGCTGATACTAAGACGTGTTATATCAGCGGATGCACGCCCTCACACGCGCCAAAAGCGAGGGGATTCCTTGTATCAGATCGTTTTAGTTATAGTGTCCTTGCTGCAAGACTATCATTTCTACCAAAAGCGCAAAACAGCGAGGCCGTTTATGATAAAAGCATCAAAGATCACTTTTACTGAATCTGAGGATGACGTGGACAAAATATAAACAACGATCAGTGAAACCAGCAGGAATGAAGTTGTTCGTTTTAATTACGCGCAATTACGCACCTTTTGGTTGTTGTTTTCTACAGCAAGCATCAATGCAGTTTTTCCCTCTTTCTTCTCTTTGAAATCCACATTAAGGGCCTAAGAACAGTGCAAGTCAGGTGTTTCATTAGTCAATTATTTATGTTACTTTCAATTTATTTCATGTGAAAGTCGTTTTTCAATGACAACAGCGTCTGATCTGATAATCTTGATAATGCCAACCATTTCCCACTTACCGTATGTCTTGATGCTCGTGCAAGGAAGTTCTGTGTCCTCTCATAATCTTCATTCTAGGAGCAACAAAATTTTTGTTAAACTGTTTAATAAATAAAGCGACTTGTAAACTTTAGAAATGCATTCAATCAACTTACTTTGACAGCATTCAGAAATAATTCATTCAGCTGATCCTGGCTTCCCCTGTTGGAGTTGAGATATGAACAGTCATCAGTTGATGGTTTGTGGCTTTGAGAAGTAAACTCTTATTGATAGATGCGTGCTAAGACATATAAGTCATGAGAGTCACAAACCTTCCGTCGTTAAAAAGTCGTCCTGTACAGTCGTGGTAATGTGACAGTAAATTTCTGTTACGGAATCCCCCACGGGAAGTTTTCAGGCCTGTAACGGAGTCTTTGGCCATTGTAGGATAATTTCATGAGTTTGAAGTCTTAGCACGACACGAACAAAGTGTTTCTGGCTCCATAATTACTGGATCAACGCAAATTTGTTGCCTAATTTTGCAAACAAAAATCATCTGTTCAGAGAATTCGTTCCAATATGGCGACTTTATTGTTTTTCATCGAGTCATTTGGTTTATACAACCATGGAAACAGCCAATCAGCTTCGTCCCTGGGGAAGCCGCGCCATTATCGTCATCCCGCGCGAAAAGACCCCAGTCGTGACATGACAGAATATATCCCAAAAATTATTAGAAATCACTAATTTTTGCCTTTGAAATTTAGAAAATCGCGAATAACAATCAACGGCCAATGAATCATAGTAAGTTCATTTACTATAGGATGAATCACTGAATCAAAAAAGGTAAAAACTCATAATATGAAAAATATCTGAAGAAGTGAAATAAATCCGAGGACTCTTTAAAAAACGTTCTTAATATTTGTTTGAACGATTTCAACATGAGAACATTCTTGAAATGTTCCCAAGTAAACATGTTGTAATATTTCAGTTGAAATTTTTAATTAAATACGTGACCCTCGAAATAGTCAAAGACAAAGGGCACTGTTTGCCGTTGGTAATAAATTATAATTTATTATAGCAAATATATAATGGCCAACCAAACCGTTACAACTTACAATTACATTCTACAGATTTTATTGTTGGTTGTATCAAATAAAAGGGGTGCTGTAAATAAGCTTTGACTCACTGATCTTATGTCTGCATGAGGAAAAATATAAGTGTTTTGAATCCCAACGTTCTTGTATTTGAAAATTCCTGTACATTTTAATTTATACACACATTCACAACTTCAATCTCCATTATGATTTTAAACATGAATATTAACATTTACATTAATCGCATTATAAAGAGAGTGACTAATAAGAACTGTTTTACGCTTCTTACCAAAGAGGGAGAGGTTTCCTGGCGGTCCGTTGATGTTAGAAAACTAATGGCTCTATATATAATTATACTGTACAAGAAACGGTATACATACACTCAAATACACACATCTGTAAAAGTTTGATTATGTAGCAATAAAACAGTTCTGTGTAAGCAATCAAATAATACTCTTAAACCATTTCTCAGTTGTTTTTATTAATTTAAAAAATGAGTCATAAGTGTTATTTGCAATCACTTCATCTACAATGAAAAAAAGGTTAACGGAGACCAGTCCACACTACGCCGGATAATTTTTACTCCGTGAAAACCGGCGCAACAAAAGTTTTCCGTCCACACTACAACGATAGCAG
>JANRMR010041555.1:3325-14663 GCA_025434825.1 Bergia sp. 'catenularis' | reverse complement strand
CATAAGTGAGGATTCACGGAGTTTGGTTTGCAATCTACATGTCGTCATCTTGATCGTCGTGTGAAGATAAGATAAGGTTTCTTTAGCAAGTTTTGGTCCAATTTCTAAAAAGTATTTGTTAACATTTCTCAGCGACTTCATTGAGGTTTATGCACTGTGAAGCCACTTTTCTTCATTGATATTCTACCCTGATTCCTTTTGTCTTTATAAGGCTATGAAATATTGACATAATACTTTTAAGGTTCCGACTTAGTTGAACTAGACCGTCACGTGATGATCCAAAATATGAAATGAAAAACAAAAGTATGAAAAGATCATGTGAAACTAGATCAACTTTCGAATCAAACTGCTGCATAAAAGTTCGGGAAAGGATGATAAAAAAATTGCAGTTAAGGAAAAAAGCATGATATTTAACTTTCTAACATTACATTTATTAAAATTCAAGTCATAGTTCGCAGATATAACTACATTGATTCACGAGGAGAGGAATGTTGAGAACAAATATTTTAAAATTAAGAAGCTGCGGTCGGAAATACCACAAACAACTAACTACGTCACTGACGCTTTGGTTTTCAATATCACCCATAAAAAGTACCATCAATATATGACCTGAAACAGTTTATCTCAAGTAAAGGAGTTTCTAGTTAAATTTTTAAAAAAAGCATTTTTGGAAACTTTGAAATATTATTCCAGTACGGTTTGATACAACAGGAATGCTCGTTTAAAAATTAATTTAGCGTGAGGGTGAAATAATAAAACCAGCTTGAAAACGCAAACTTTGTTTTGACAACAATTGTTCGCGAATTGTATTTCTCTGATTGGTTAGAAGTGATGTATTTGTCAAAAATATCTCGCTTGTGATTGGTTAGATATGATGCAACGTTCTATAACCAGAAAAGTATTGCACCACAAGTTGGTCAAATAGCGCAACAACGGCACTTTCTTTCGTTCATCGTCGAACATCGATTGGGGAAGAGTGGGAATATACTTCTTGCTCGGTGTGGATAGATCTTTCCGAGTTTAAGAGTTATCCAGCGCTGGCAAACGGCGCTGACTCGAATTGCCCAACTCTAACGCTTCAAGCGCATCACGGAAGGTTTGAGTGAAGAAACTTACTGCTTTTCGACTGAAAAATGGAAAGTTTCTTCGACGCAATTGACTCCAAGACATGGTCCGCCAACATACAAATGCTCGAGGCCTTGCGAGGTCGTTCACCGGGACTTAATAAGTCCTTACGACCTCGACATCCAAGGCGAAAGCGACTGTGTGGCTCCCCGAACTCCAGTAATCGAAAATACATTGGCAAACGAAATGGAAACCGGCTTCTTCAACGAGAAAACAGTTCCAGGGATGGACCCTTCAAGTGGGCTGTTTGATGACCATGGTAGGTATTTGGTTGTAAAGCCAGTCAACTGCAATTGTTATCTTGTGCGAGGTAAAATTTAAAAACGTCTTTTTGTAGGAGAGACCAGCACAGCAAATATTCCTTGAATAAATTTCAGCTTGAATGTTGTTGACCTCGTTTCCAATCATAATAAACAAATATTTAAAAAAAAATAAAATTTTGGCTTTCATCAGTTCAGTAGTTACCGGCAAACTCGACAGTGGGATGTAGTTCGGTATCAAGTGAATTTCATTTGACTGGAAAAACTAAACAAGTACTTCCGAATTATTAAGAAAGTTGCCGTGATAAAATTTATACTAAACTAGATGATTTTTCACACATTAAAATTGTGGTATAATTTTTGTATCTAATGACTAATATGTAATTATTTCCTTTCTTCAGATATATTGGATATACTGAAAGACAGTGGAGTATTAAACTCTGATGTACTTGATGAAATAGTGGAATTAAATACAATTCCTGAGAAACTTGTACCACAAGACACGGTTGCAAAGCTGTCTTCTGCAGTGTACAACCCCAAGAGTAAATCTTGCATGGAGAACCCATTCTTTGAAGAATTTGTAGACTTCCATGACTTTGAGCTCTTCCCAGACCTTGGTGAAATGGAACTACAAATGGCTGAAGAATTCTGTGCTTTTACACAGACAGAAATCTGCCTTGCTGATGTCCAAGTGACAGAAACAGACAGTGGTAGCACTCAAATGGCTTCCCAACCTGACAGCCTGTCAGCCAATTGCGAGATCACTGAGGTTCCATGCAGGGAACCAGTGGTTTTGACAGAAGAGGTGACAGTTATTGAAACATCTGAAGCAGTTGTGTCACCCATCCCTTCCCCAGTTAGTGATGTTTTTGATGTTGTTTCAATTGCCAGCGAAGGTGTTGAAGAAGAGGCAATTAATGACGATAACAAAACCATCACTAACTTGAAAGAACTCTTTGAGCTGCTTAGTCCACCTGAAGTATCTTTTGATGTTGGTGCTACCAACTCGATTGCAGAAATACCATTTGAGGTTGGCAGCCCAGCTTCAACATCCTCTGAAGACATTGATGTTGTTGGTTATCCAAGCACCAAAAGATCTGCTGGTGAGCTTGAAGATGAACCAGCTTCAAAAAAAGTAAAGGTGGACGCTTGTGATATTGATAAAAATACCCAGCGACGGATCAAGAACAATATTGCTTCAAGATATTCTCGAGCTTCTCGCAAATCCAGGGAGAAAGAACTGTTTGAGAAAGAGAAAAACCTGAAAGAGGACAATAATAAATTAAAACAAGAGGTTGAGCGGTTGACAAAATTAACTCAAAACCTGAGGCAGCTATTAGTTCAGAAACTGTCTGGATGTTAAGTTTTCAAATGTAAAGAGATCATTGGTGACTGTAGTATAATTTATAATTTACAATCATGTGAAACTTTTTTTCAATTTTATCTCTTCTTTTTTGCACTTTTTGTGTACACACGTGTATATTAATATCTTGAGTGTAATGTTCTTGTAAGCAACTATGCACATGAAGTGTGCAGTTTTTAAACCATTTATGCATTGTAAACTGTGCAAAAGCATATTAAGAATTGGGAAACAATAAATTAGGGTGAATAAATTTGGTGGAACTTGTATTCAAATTACATAATTTTTATTGTGTACAATAAGTCTCAAGGGTATATTCATGGCTTCTGTTAGATGCTAAATGGATGTTTTCTAAAAGGCAGCCCAGCTAGAATCAAAACAAGAATTTACTGATTTTTTCATTGTTAACTTGAAAATAAAATTATAATATTACTGCCTTGTGTACCTAGTTAATTAAGTTGGTTGTTAATTTCTTTTTAACCAGTCAGGAGGCCTGGCAAAACAAGGACAGTTTGCAGATTAATTGCTGACAGAAAAATGCCTTGAAAATGAAATTTCATTTGTTTTGAAGTAAATTTTTAGAAAAAACTTGAGTGTGAATACTGATGAACATGGTGGGTGCCACCCATGACCTCTTATTAATAAGCTATGTAAATTTATAAAGTACAACATTACTATCGTTATTGAATTTCAATGATTAAATACAGCAGGTTATCAGGAGACGTTTGCAATTTAGTTTTAAATTATGGAAGTTAACTTTAAATAAAATCCTAAATAACACATGACTGGAACAATATTCAGTTTTCATACAACTGAATTTTTACACTGCATTAGTTGGGGTTTGAACTGATAGGTCTTACAGGGGATGAATGTGTAACTCGTATTACTAAAAAAAGTGCTTGCTGCTTTAAAGCAGTGAGAAGCATAAGTCTTTGTTGATGTCCCATCACTCACAATAACACAATTCCCCTGTTGAGCCATATCTTGAATATTGTTCAGTGTATAGGACTCCAGGGATTGTTTTGTCTGGAAAACTACAAAAGCTTCAAAGTAGAACAGCATGCATAATTATTTCCTGTAGTGATAATGTGAGATCAGCAACACTGTTGAAACATTTAAATTGGATGAGCATTTTGCATAAATGCAGCCAAAGTAAGGCAATTATAATGTACAAAGTATTAAGTTATATTTCAAAAACGAGTGCGAGTGTTTGAAAGGGGGTTCCAAACACTGAGACATGAACGTACAAAGCTGCTTTGAGGTGTTTGGAATGCCCCCTTAAACACTATACTTGAGTTTTTGAATTAACTTCTCGAATGAATGAATGAATGAAAGAGTGCCTTATGAATATGTTGATTAAGAAATATCCCATGAGTTTGAAATTGGTTCAAACACTTGAACAAGTGTTTCAAGACTCATCCACCTGACCAAATGTCATGAATAATTAATGAGTTTGAGAAATGGTCTGGCGTGCACTTATTATTTGAAAGAAAAGTTTTCCTCTGATTCTGGCAAAGACATGAATGCAGATCGAGAAACTCTGATGTCAATGTGATACTACCTTGACACAATAGACCTTTGTCACATGTCTGTCATCTTGGATTGAAAGCAGGCCGACCCAACACCGCTGAATGGCAAGAAAATACAGAAAATGGATGAAATTGTTGCTGGACTGAGCAGTATCTTTCTTTTCCTCAGAATTTAGGCCAAGATGAATGAGCAACAAAGCTGCAGGCAATCTGACGAGCAACAGCAGGATATAAGGATTGCTGTCGCTCACCAGCTCATTTGCAGCTTTGTTGCTCATTGTTTATGATGGAATCAATCAATTCTGAGGAAAAGGAAGAGACTGCTCACAGCCTTAATTGTTGCCATCTGTGAGGTTTGACTGTTGTCCGCAGTAAAACAAAAAACCGTCCTTGCTCAGTGAATTTTGTATTTGTTTAAGAAAACTTTTACATATTTTTGTTCATATAAATTATGATAGCATGTATCCTGACAAGAAACATGCAAAAAACTTCTTATTTAAACAGTAAGGGAAGAAAAAACAAGTAAAAAGAAAAGGTTGAACTTTCAGAAACAAAAAACTCTCGGACAAGAATCCAACAAACTGTTCATAAATTATGTTATTTATTCTTAGTTTTCTGTAAACAGAAATAAACCTCAAAATAAACATTTTAACTTTGTAAATACTATTAGTGGTTTGTGGTATCTCCATCACTGACATCAGAACTCAACATTAAGCTTCCTGTGCAGTTCATTCACTTCTTTATCAACAGTCCTGAGGACCAGTAAGCTGCAGCTATGGTGTACAGAAAGTCACAGCAGTTGGTCTTCATTATTACATTATTTGGAATCAGCACTGCTGCAACAAAAATACTATAATTAATTATGGAAATCTGATTGCTGGTCTGGTTTGTGTTGTCCATTTCAACCTCAATTCACCCAAATCACCCTTTGGTATATATATGATGCTTCCTCTGGTTTGTCCTGTCGATTTTAACCTTGATTCACCCAAATTACTGTTTGGTAATCTGATATTTGGTCGGGTTCATCTTGTTGATTTCAACCTCCAGATCAGTCCAACAAAACAGAAAATTCAACAAAACAGGAACACCTTGCCATTGCAGTGTATACCAAAAGACTTCAAGCAAATTCCTGTCTCAACTTATGACATATTTCTTAAATAACATCATATTAAGTCTTTTATCTTTATCTCAGTTTCATATTTTCATCAGTCAAAGACTCTTCTTCTTCTTGATGAAATCCTTCAGGTTCCATTCACTGTGATTAAGCATCCAATGACCATTAAAAACACACAGAATTGTCATCTTGTCCGTGAACTTCAGATCTGGAAGCAGCTATGACAAAAGAAAGCAAAAGCACTGACGTCATTCCTTACAGTTCGACCCATGAGGGTTAGGCCCAGTTTTTACGGAGAAAAGTTGTCCTGGGTATAGAAGGGTCACTTGCCTAGCCGAGTCAACTTTAGTGAGTGTTTATATGACAAAAAAGTTGCCTCGTTTAACCGAGTTAACAGCTGGCTGTCAATGCTTGCACATGCTCTGTGTATCTACACTTGGCTGAGTTGACCCAGGTAGGCGAGCCAAAGTGTTTACATGGGAAAAAGTTGTCCTGGGTAGAAGGGTGACCCTACCTTTGAAAGTGAGTGACCCAGCTAGGTGAGTCACCCTTCTAGCCAACCCAACTCTGTGTTTCTCATGTAAACGGTTCGAAGCATTTTGTAAAGGAATGTAAGAAAAGTTGGCTCACCCAGGGTAGCTCAGGTAGGTGGGTGACCCTTCTACCCGGGAGAACTTTTCTCCATAATTATAAATGGGGCCTTAGACTGAAAAATCTTGTACCCTATATAAAATGTTTACCTAGTTATTAACATTGCCAAAATTAATACTTTGTGAAACTAATCAATGTGAGTTATTGAAATTCACATTAGTTTCATGGAATGTCAATTTTCTATAATTAGGTATAAATTATAAGATTCAAAAATTGACAGATTACATACATTAGATAAGAGATTACAATGTTCACACTTCGGACATTTTTTCAGCCTCAGGCCTGATATAAAAAGTGTAGAGGGTTATTGATTTTTCCAATACTATTTTGTAATCACATCAAAAAAGAAATTTAATTAAATTAAAACACCACTGAAACAACAACTACATGTTAATTATATGCAAATGTGCTTCATGTGAGCGAAAGGGTTATACCAAATTCTTCTTACCTTTGGTGTAATGAGAAAGTACTGTGCTGTGTTTGGACGACAAGCTGTCTGCACAACCAGCTCAAATACTCGCCTCTCATTGTTGGGGTCCATACCCTGTTCACAATGAAAACAAGCAAGTAACTTAATAAGTAAGTAACAATTCAAGTGAGGTGTTTCAACCAAGTTCAGGTAAAAGATTCGTAATACTTGTTTGTTGATATATTTTTATTTAACATTCAAATTTAATATTTTGAAGTGCATTGTCTGGAAATATAAATTAAAACCATATCAAAAGAGACCGGCAGCTTTATTTTGTTGGACATGTAGTTACAAAACAACTTTTGACATTGTACAATCTTAAGGTATCAATAAAATTAATGTTTTAGAGTTTTTAAAAGTTTAAACGAATGTTTCATCATCTGGTTAGACATTCTCAACAAGTAAACTTGCTTTTCAATTTACAATTTCTAAAATCAAAGATCACTTTGCTATCAAAGCAACTCGTGCAAGTTAAAGTTAATTACTTCAATACATACAACTCATGTAACTGATTAATTACTTCATTACATGTACCTAACAAACATTGTTTCAGTATACAAATCATTACCATGAATAGCTTTGTC
Organism: Bergia sp. 'catenularis'; assembly: GCA_025434825.1. Lineage (NCBI taxonomy): Eukaryota > Metazoa > Cnidaria > Anthozoa > Zoantharia > Parazoanthidae > Bergia > Bergia sp. 'catenularis'. The sequence goes on along the minus strand of JANRMR010041555.1, from coordinate 7,571 downwards.
ATTTTGTACATGTACATGAGCTGACAACTGATTACTTCAACTGTCTCAAACTCAAAGTTCCACTACATTCATTCTCCCGTTCAATAACTTTCTTGGGAATCAACTGTACCCACAATTCTAAATCCACAGTTAGGTAGCTCCCACACACCTGATTAATTTCATCAACGACTCTGAATGGACACCTTGTCAGCTCCTGCAGTGCCATCAGATACAGCATTGTCGATACACTCCTCTCACCTCCACTCTGGTGAAATGGTGTCAGAACATGAAGCTCATCCTTGGCTCGGAATTTCACTTTGATCTGAATTCCATATTTATCATAATCAGCTTCCCCCTAAATCATCAAAACAAAATACATTGTTTAATTATTAATGGTACAGATAAAGAAGCAAAGATGCTGTAGATCATGTTTTTGAATGATACCCTGTATATAAATCAGCAGTACTGCACCTAAAACTGGACACTGCTGCATTACACTTCAGAAGTTAAGACTTGAGATGTACAGGTTTCACATTACCCCTTTCAGCCCAAGTCATTTTATCAATTTTTTTTGTCCTTACAATGTCAATGCAAAATAAGTTGTTTGGCTGAGGGAGTAGAGGAATTTATTACACACTACAAGCTAAAATGAAAAGCAATTTCTCCAAACTGTTTGAAAGGAAAGTATGAATACAGTTAAGGAGAATTTACATGTAACATATGTCATGTTTGGTGCTAAAAGGATTAATTTTGGAAATACAGACACCACAACACTTGTCCAAGAAAAAAAGGAGGGGGGGAGGGCAGATACACTTCACTTGTCCAAGAAGGGGGAGGGAGGGAGATGGGGGTAATAGGGACTCTTACCATTTCAATTGGGTGTACACACAAACCATGGAAGCAAAAGCTTTTCAAGGTATAAATGTAGAAGTCAGAAAACATTGATAAATGGAACAACAAAGAAGGAAGATTATTGATGTTCAATGAATTAGTAACTGACAGACAAAAGAAGTGCGCAGTGTCTGGAAGGCAGAAATGAAGGAGGTCTGGAAGGATTTGAAGATCAACTGCAATACATCATCAGTCCAACACTCACTTTTCATGATAGCAACACAAGTGAGGTTTGTTCTGATCCAAATCTTCAAAGAGTACTGTAGTACTTAAAAGACGTATTCAAGGATTGTTTTTACATTTACCAGCAAGTTTACATTTAATTCACAAGTATCTTCAAAATTCACTGACTTCAGAAGCCTCCCTTACCCCTAACAAGTGATTGATTTCACATTATTTTGAAATTATAATACATAATTCAGTGGTTTTTCTCTCAAACTTTTAAACCGGAAACTTAGTCCTATAAATTTTCCATGACCTAAGCTAAAAATTCCATGATGGAAAATAAAATTCCACAACTTTCCAGGCCTGGAAAACAAATTTAAAAAATTCCATGGCTTTCCAGGTTTCCACAACCTGTATGAACCCTGGATTAATAATTTCTGGAAATACCTGATCCATAGAAAGTGTCACTTCTCCAGCACAACCCATTCTTCTGAAGAATATCGAGTACTTTTCACTGATTTTAGCAATAAGCTCTTGAAGTGGGGCCAGCCAACTGCAGATAGACAAACTTATTGTTTTAAAGATCAAAAGCATAATTATATTAATTTATTATTGTTTCAATCAGAGATAATCAGTGGCCAAATATAGACTTTCTACATGTATACTTGCATGCTTGCAAGCCAACAGAATGACCAGAATAATTCCATGACTTCAAAGCCACAGTTTGAAAGAATTATCACCAGTTGAATATTAACAGCACCAAGTACCAAATGAATAAAGAAAAAAATGCAGACATTATAGAAACCAAACATTCAGAACGGTGGTCCAGACACTAAACCATCAAATAGAAAAGAAATATATATAGTGTGACCTGTAGACTTTACCTCTGCTTCAAGTTTTCAATTTCCTGCTTCTGTTCATCAAGGTCTTTTGTTTTGGACTCAACCTAAGAGAAACAAATAAAGGAGGAGTTTTCAAATAGAAAGTTTTTTCTTGTGACATGCTGAAGGGGTTTGGGGAAGAATCCTGTTGCCAATCCTTGAGTAGTTAAAAACAGCGGTCTTTGTCTTTATAAAACAATAATAATTATTATTGACTCCAAGTTTATTTAATTTGAATTAATTGCAATTCAAAGGACACTGTATGTTTAAAAGGGCTTTTCACATCCAGTGGCAACCATGTTGCATAAAAATGCCCGAACTTTGCAATCCACTTGTAAGACTTAAATACAAAATGGTGCAATTTGCTGCCGCATACCTCTTTGGACAATTCGTTAATATCTCTCTTGCGTCTCTCATATTCACGAACAACCTGATTCAACAAAATAATAATTGTAAAATTAGTGACTATTATTATCAACTGAACATAGCTTGTTAGAATTGAAGCCAACTTGTCACTTGTCAGTCACATTTCTTTGTACTTGAATCAAGGACTTTGATGGTAAACAAAAGCAACTTGGATATTAGGAAAAATAGCTAACTGGATTAATAATATTGAACTAAAAGTCTGGTTAAAACAAACTGATTGACAAATAATTTTGTTTAGAGAAACAAGGCTAAACAAAATTTTATCTGTGGTTCCAGTCACCCAACTGACCCTAACATTTGGTTGCCAAATTGCTGACTCTATAACTTTTTATTGCCATTTTTCCTTACTTTTTCTTCCTTTGAGTCAAAAGGTTTTCAAAAACTCAATGGCAGACAGGTTTTAAAAGTTATTACTGAACTCGTCTGTAACTTTCTCCAAAGGAATGAGTCAACTACATACTATGCATGCAGATCAAAATACTCCTGCTTGTCTTGCAGGCTGAAGGGTGGCATAAAAATGAGATTTTGTTGCTTTTTTAATTAATCTGGTTATGATCACAAAAAAAAGTAATAATACTGACTGTCCGACCCTAATTTTTCAAGGATATGTTGGCTCTTTAGTTAGGGAATGGATGTTTTCTGGAACTACACAATGCTCTTAATTTAAACATACATGTAGCTTTGATCTGCCTTGGTCTAATTTGTAAGCCCACAAATTTGGGTTTTCTGAAAGAACTTTATTTTCACTTTTGAGATTCCTGGTGCTACAATCATGAATTGTGAAGAAATACAGTTAAGTGCCAGGCCCCCTTGTATTCCTGGTAGGGTTACAAGCCGATCACCATCTACCTCGATGGTAATTAGATGATCCCAATTTTGCAAATGATTGAATCTTGCTTGCCAACATTGTATTAGAAGGAGTGGAGCAATATTGCTAGCAGCTGCTTGGTACTGTGTTTAGGACCTACCCCTGGGTCAGTCTGATAGTTACACTCAGTCCTTAGGGTTACAAGCCAATCACCATCTACCTCAATGGTAATTAGATGATCCCAATTTGGCAAATGATTGAATCTTGCTTGCCAACATTGTATTAGAAGGAGTGGAGTAATATTGCTAGCAACTGCTTGGTACTGTGTTTAGGACCTACCCCTGGGTCAGTCTGATAGTTACACTCAGCCCTTAGGGTTACAAGCCGATCACCATCTACCTCAATGGTGATTAGATGATCCCAATTTGGCAAATGATTGAATCTTGCTTGTCGACATTGTATTAGGAGTGTAGTAATATTGCTAGCAGCTGCTTGGTACTGTGTTTAGGACCTACCCCTGGGTCAGTCTGATAGTTACACTCGGCCCTTGCTCTCTCTTCATGAATCATTTCATCAATCTCCTCCAAAGAGGCAGGATACAGATTGAAGGCCTATGAATTGAAACAGAATCAACACGGTGAAGATACATGTAAGAATTGGATAATACTGGTACAAAATAAAAAACTAAATAAATATTTCTTGTTTTTAATGTAAGTTCATACTAGGTTAACTGTCATTTTGATCAGCTCTTAATTATTAACTGTAGTAAAAGGTCAAGAACTCACACTGTAAACTTAGTTTTGAAACTATGTTACCTAAAATGTGTCCGCCATTCATTGGCCAAGTGTTAGCCATGCATAGGTGTTCATTTCTGTGTTGGTGACATATCGTTGTGTCCGTGGTGTTTTAAGGAAGTTTAATGGAAGAGCAAACCTTAACATTACATGACATTCCTTTAAGTTCCAATTAAAACAATTAACAAACAATTATATGTTACACACAGACAGATGTATAAATGGACTGTAAGGAGTGGGTAACAGTTTTCAAGAAACCTGATTAATGGATTTGTGAAACTATATCTTGTAATGTTTACAGA